>JZLH01S0608501.1:63796-83533 GCA_001188425.1 Eucidaris tribuloides | reverse complement strand
TGTATATGGTATGGGGTTGTATGTTTGTGTATGTAGTGTGTATGTGTGTGTGTGGCGTGTGTATATGTGTGGGTATGTGGTGTGTAGTATGCATATGTGTGGTGTGTGCTGTGTCCTGTGTGTGTGTGCTGTGTGTGTGTGTGTGGGTGTGTGTGTGTGTGTGGTGTGTGGTGTGTGTTGTGTATAGTGTGCGCTTCAAGGTCACAAGAAGCTAATCCTTTATTTCGTTGCGGAGTCTGAATTATTTTGGTTTTATCTGATAGCTTGTGAGGCGTTTCCAAAACTTTCATGGGCGCATACAGTACGGATGGACAGATTGACGATGGTGACGCAGACGGTCGGACAGGAGCGTCCTCAACGAAATATTGTGGGGGAGGGGTGCAAACATCAATTTGCCCCTCCCACATCCCACAATAATTTTGACTACGATGAAATATTCATAAAAAGCATTGCAAGGCACTACAAAAACATTTAACAACAACAAAAAAAATGTAAGCTAAACGAAAAGGCGCGCTTTACGCGCCAAAATTATTATCTTGCAATTTTTCGTTGAGCGTGTCGAATTTCTTGGAACGTTGTTTATCCCCCCCCCGACCAAATCCGGAAGAGAGATCGACGCCCCTGTGCACCAGATAAACCACCGAATGGACAACCCAAAACATGAGCCCCCGGCACCTCCTTATCTCAAGTACCGAGCGCCAGCACGAGGCGCCTATTTATTTCATTTGACTCTGAAGATTGCTGTCAGGGATGTGCAAGTCCATTAATTCCCTTCATTATCAATACCAAACGTAGTTTAGTACTTACAAATGGTGTGTTGAAAGTTTGAGATCCATACGTCATGAATTTGCTGTTTTATGAGGAAAACTAATAACGACATGTTACCAGAATGTTGTTCTTTCCGTGAGTTTCAATTTTACTCAATTTTGCGGTTTTTGTGTACGGTCGTAAGACCAGCGCAGGCCTCTGATTGTTAAACAGCTAACCTCCGCACGGAACCGTTGGCTAACGGCTGATCGGACAATTTTGGAAGGCGCACGTGCACGTTGACCGTCGCGATTTGCTTCCGAGTAATTTGTAAAAGGATGAAGTTTAACGTCCAGATTTTCACCAAAGAACTCAATATTTTACCCCAAGTCTCTATGAGAGGTGTTTATTTATATTAATCTTCACATTGGATATGATTTCAGCTGAATCCATTCATTTAGATGTTTTTTGACGTGCAAATTGAATGACACAATCTTTCAGGGAGCCGGGTAAGGGAGATCCGAAACGAAATACTGTTATAAATGATAACTTGGAAAGTGTTGAAATTTAGGAATTGATGAGGAGCATATCCCAAATTCTGGATAGAGAACTTCAATCCAACAATGTGGAACTGAACAGCATTAACTCAAGAGAATAATAGAGAGTTAAATACAGTAGATACCGAAAGAAAATTATTTAGCGATACGTAATCAGCACAAGGGGAGAAAACCTTATTTGTATTTTAAAGGATTGACATGTACATTAAATTGACTAAAACAGGAGGAAAATCAAACAAAGACAAAAAAAAAAAAAAATACGCCATTTCGGCGCGCTTATATATTGCCCGGTACGTACTCGGTCCATACGTACACGGTAATAACGGTACACATTCTGCGGCACAAACGAACAGAAATGTACATCAGCAGTGACACACGAAATACTCATAAACCCAAGAATTTGTTTTATTATAGAGAGAAACCAACCGATTAAATGTATGAAGGTGATATAGTATTGATAGAAAAGTACACACTTAAATGTTACATTATAAAAAAATGGTAAGTGGAAACGATTATTTTCCTGCGAATACATAAACAGCAACCTTGTATGTTTCGAATTTCATTTATCGTGAGTTTCGTTAGACTTCTATTTCGCTTAATATCGGTAAAAAATCCGACAATGAATAAAAGAAAATACAACACTAACTTCAGTTCTTTGTGCTCGGCTGGACGCGTCCTTCCGGCCATGGCATTTATTTGAAATCATCACTCAAACGGTAGTTCATTTGTTTGATAGTCTCCTTTCTTTATATAACAATGTAAACCAACACTTTTGCTTCCCTGAAGTAAAATTTTCTCAGGCGTCCAATTTACATGTTCCGTCTTCTATAATATTATGTGGGCGTATCTAGGTTTTATTTTGACTGTATATGCGAAACTCATAAACACCTATCGACATTTCGAATGTAATATTTTTCCCGTTAATTGCAGTACGAAGTCTGTGGGTGGACTTATTGGACTTAAAATGTTGTCAATAACTACATGAACGCGGGAAATTACGTAAACAAATTAAACAAGAAAAACTATTTCACAATGCTTTGGGCAAATTACAGAATATATACGTAAAAGTGTGGATAATACTGATATAGCATCATCTAATCGGAACAAAAGCTTCCATCCTTTTGGGTACAAATCAGCAGGATTCGGATATTATTCCAAGTTAATGTTTTATCTGATTCACAAATGAGAAATAGTTGTAAACAACCTATTGCGTATAAGGTGAGCGCAGCTTAAACCGCATTCGAATTGAAACTTAACCTTACCCTGTTGAACAGTTGGATAATCTAGTAGTGGGAGGTTTGCGAAGTAATTGAACTGTGCTGGCACTGAAACCAGTTCACTCTATGTTTTAACTTGATTGGTTAAATTGTCATCCGTTTGATAATCTGTTGTGAAATTATTGTTATGTACAGCATCTTTGTCCTTGTCCAATACCTACTTCCAGGATTATAATACAGTGTGTATCAAAAAAGGTAGACACTTAGAAAAACAATTATTATACAAAACTTTCATGATCTGAAGATCATTTTTTGATGTGAATATGTTACCTTGGCCCTAACCTATCTAATGACACTGTTGGTATTGAAAGTAAAAAACACGACGTTTCCTTCTTCTTTTTTGGAGGGGGATGTATCTGAATCATTGCTTCATTTTTGTCTTTCTTGTAAAAGAATTGATATCAGCTCTTCTCTGAGCATGCTGAGGATTAAAATTTACTTGTGCACATCAGTGGAGAGCTTCTGCAGCACCGGTCTGTGAGGCATTAAAAGTTGACTGTAAGAACACAATTCTGTGCGCAAATGCATTTTTTGGCCGATTTTTTGCTCACTCGTGCGTTAAAAACTCTCAATACCAACAGTGTCATCAGATAGCTCAGGTCCAAGATAATGTATTCGTATCAAAAAATAATCTCACAATCATGATATGTTTGTGTAATAATTTTTTTTTGGTCTAAGTGTCTACTTTTTTTATACACACTGTATATGCTTGTTATTAAGCTAAAGGGTGTGATCTGTGTTCGAATCAAACAATTGCTATAAGTGTTTGTTGCATCCTATCTGAAATTCAAATATTCATATTTAGTTTATGTTTTATCCGGAACACATTTCATACGAGACGTGTGACATAATAAAATAGTGCGTTGACCGTATAGTACATGTATGTCATATTTTTTTCTTCTTTTTTTTTGGGGGGGGGGGGGATGCGCTGGGGCTTGGGTGGAGAGAGGAAGGGGTAGGTTTTCCAATACATGGACACGAATAATTTATTACCTCGCAAGCACAACAGATCGCGACAGACTTTTCATGACTTGATCGTTGAAGTGTAATGCAACCCACAAGACAAAGTTAACGAAAATTGGGCCATGCACCGGTTACGAGGATACTTACAGTCTTACACGTGATGTGTTGTAACAGCAGAAAATCTGCATTTTGCGTACCGTTGTTTACCAAACAAATGGAGTTTCATCAAGTGCACTTTAACACTCCCCAGTCTGTCCTCAAGGTGCTATACATGTGAATATATTGTCTAAAAATACAACAAAATTTAATTTTTATTATTGAATCATAAAAAATTGAAAGTATTAGAAACAAATACAAAACTCAAAAAATTAACAAAAATACAAAATATAAGAATAATTGTGAAATTAAAGCCACAGGCTTACAATGAATTCTGTTTAAAAAAGGGTGATGTAAATCCTCCATGCTCTGTCTTTGATAAGGTCTAAAAATGAAGCCTAAAGAAATGTATTTCAAATGATTATTTAATGCTTAAAAAAGGTGAAAAATCTAAGAGTACACAGGTTGACCGGATTTATCATGCCCATTTCCTCCCATAGACTTACTGTGTGTAGATCTAGGATATTTAATACTCCACCTCAGTGGAAATGGTAAATTTATGCACATCTTGTCAGTGGCAGCATAACCTTCCAAACTTTTGTATTTTAGGGTGTTTATTTGTCTATTTAAGCACTTCCATGTAGCTCAGTTATCACAGTTTGTGACAATTTTTTTAAATTTGATGCACCACAATAGCGTATGTCTTTAATATAATATTACCCATCTATGTATGCATGTATGTATGTATGTATGTATGTCTGTCTGTCTGTATGTAAGTGTGTATGTATGTGTGTATCTATTTATCTATTAAACGTAATATAAATGCACCCTGGCTGCCGATGAAGAGTGTGTTCTATCCGTTTTTATTTAGCACTCTCTCGACGGAGTAAGTGCCTTATTCTTTCGGGTTTTTACAAGGAAAGTGTGTGTGTGTGTGTGTGTGTGTGTGTGTGTGTGTGTGTGTGTGTGTGTGTGTGTGTGTGTGTGTGTGTGTGTGTGTGTGTGTGTGTGTGTGTGTGTGTGTGTGTGTGTGTGTGTGTGTGTGTGTGTGTGTGTGTGTGTGTGTGTGTGTGTGTGTGTGTGTGTGTGTGTGTGTGTGTGTGTGTGTGTGTGTGTGTGTGTGTGTGTGTGTGTGTGTGTGTGTGTGTGTGTGTGTGTGTGTGTGTGTGTGTGTGTGTGTGCGGGTGTGGGTGCGTGAGTGTGCGTGCACCAATCAACCAACTTGGTAAAATTCCCCTGTTTTTGGCATGTTTCGAGTAATCTGCTCCCGCGCTGATATTGGTCAAATTAATGTAATACTAGAGTATTGCATAGCATCTTCGACTGAAAGCAAATATATATATATACACTGTGTAGTGATACAATATAAATTGATGAATCCGATCTCGATAAAAGAAAAACATATGGTATTATATAAACTAGTAAAATCTAAGTTAGTAGCCCAGACGGACCTAGAATTGGTGAATAGCGCCCCCAATATTCTCCGATTTTTTTTTTGCAACCATGGGAAATGTGTGACATTGATTTGACTGTTACCATTGGAGGTGATCCCGTGGGGAGGGGGGAGGGGTAACGATATTTAAACCTTGCTATCATTTTTGTTAACATTTTTGATAGTTTTTTGTTATCTGCGAACTTATCCAAAAGATAAATATGATTGAGATAGATTATTTAACTTTATTTAAGTGGTGGGGGGGGGGGTCTCAAAATCACACTTTCCACTTTTCTATGAAAATATGTATCCTCTGGACGTTTTTACCTCACGCAGGGTATAATTATTTCGCCTTTGGTGTTTCCGTCCTCCCACCTGTTACGTGAAATTTCCGCTACTGACCATTACCTATAATCTAGTATTGGAAAACAATGGCGGACGCGGTTGAATAAATCATTGAAATAAATAAATCTGTACCAAATATGAATAGACGTAAATATTATAAAATCAAATGAAGAGCTTATGCATTTGTTTTCCCGAGTTTGTACACACGTGTATGGAAAAATAAGAGTAAAACTCGAAGTATTTCAAACTTACGTGTGGAATTTGGCTTCAAAGTTGGTACTATAGTTAGATAAGTACGCGGTAAATGTGTTGATGTTAGTATCTCGTTTTTGGTGGAATATGGATTTAGCGCTTTTTGGAAATAAGCTCTTCAAATGCATTTCAGTGTCGTGTTCTTGTTATGCAATGCATGTCTGACTGATGAAATGGTCCCTCTTGCAGGCTTCAACTGGTCCTACTTTTCCTACTTTTTTGTGAAGATCCTAATTTTCCTATTTTCCCCTATCCTTATTTTCCAACTTGTTCTTACTGTTTCCTACTTTTTGTCAAAAAATGAACCTTTGCAATATTTACAGGTTGTTGGTACTGTAACTACCATCATCACCTGTTTGTGAAGGAGAATTTGTTTCCGCGGATTTCTGCTTTTGTGCCCATCTTAGACTTTTTTATTTCGGCCCATTCCGCATGTTTCATAGGGGTAACAACTCCAAACACTACATACAAAATCCAACTTTCCTCCTACTTTGGTGGATTAAATCCTGTTTTTCTCCTACTTTTTGGAGAATTCTGCTCCAAAGTTTCTGCTACTTTTTCAACCAAGCATGCAGAGTTGAAGGCCTGCTCTTGTCTTGTGAATATTACACTGATGAACAAGCTAGCAGTTTTAAATACATCATACTCGTCTGATTTTGGTGTGTGATACTGATAATGCTCCTCGGAAGTTTATACAGGTGATGGTAAGTTCTACAAATGAAAGGAAAATAATTGGCATGAAATCACGAGTGGGTAGATATGGGGCGTTTTTTTTTCTGACTTGAGTGACGTCGTACGCGGGTCTGTTTTTAGGTTACAAGGCTCAGACTAGCATGAAACGTCATTTTATGCGTAATCTTAGTTTCTATGAATCAGCTGGAGTAGTAGTAGAAATTTGAGAGGAAGCAGCTATGGGAAGGAGAAGAAAAGAAGATAAGTCAAACCGTTTATTCGACATTATCACAAACAAATTTCAATTTCAATTTTCAATTTCAATTTCAATTTATTTCGCTCAGTAGATCAAAACGACAAAAACAATACAAAAGTACATTATAGATATATATTACAAACAAACATTACGTACAAGAAACAAGCTAAAGAGGAAAACATTACTGAGAGGGTGGCAACCAAAAAGAAATGGGGATTCCTTATAAAAGAGGCTGACCCAAATAAACCTATCAAAGTGAGTAGGCCTATTCAAAGAAACATACAAGACACATTACAAGTATTTTACAAGTTACAACACACACACAAAGGGAATTTTGATAATTGAATAACGATGTTTAAACAGGTTCATAGGAAGAGGTGAAGTGATATTTCAACAGTAATATAATTAGTTTCAATGATGAAGAATCAACGTAATAAGGCATGTTTTCGCCCGTCGCCCTGCGATATTATACGGATATGAATAATAATAATAAGAATAATGATAATGATAATAATAATAATAATAATAATAATAATAATAATAATAATAATAATAATAATAATAATAATAACGTGGTCTTATATTGCGCTAATCACCACAGTATCATAGCGCTTACACAAATACACCGGTCACTGGATACAATTCAATCCAGCACTTATAATGCTCACTCTCCACTCCCTGGGGAGCATTCCAACCAGTCGCCATTTTACAGGCGCGCATATGCTAAACCACCAACATAAAGTATTTCCCATGTACCGGGTAACCATTCATACACCTGGGTAGAGAGCAGCATGTGGATAAAATTGCCTTGCTGAAGGGCATTCGTGTCGGGCAGTAGCTGGACTTGAACCCACTACACTTGGATTGGGAGACGAGCGATCTACCGCTCAGCCACGACACGTCCATGAAATCTATGAAATAGTGTGTGTGACAAACGCCTCCGTTTCCTGTTCGGATGTTTCACAATAAATTGTACTTCTTCGTTTGCACTTTCTAGTTATTCCCACTATTTATAGTTTTCTTCAAAGCAGGTCCTCGCAACATATGTGATTTGTTCTTCCAAGAAGAAAAAATAAACTTTATTACAAAATAATGTAGAATGCAATTTAAGTAAAATGAGATAATAATTCGTTGTGTTTTGTGGCTGTTATCTAGCTGACAAGAGTGAAGTAAATGTGAAAAAGTCTTTGATGAAAGTAATTCTAAAATGACAAATTGTAATGGTTCTTGTTTTTATTTAGATTATGGGTTATTTGCGTGCATCAGGATAGGTTAAAGGCAGGGCATCTGTTTTGCACGCCTGTAAATTTACATTGTGTAAATGCATTGGCATATGGAAGAACATATACCACCTAAAAACTTTTAGCAGAGATTAAAGGGAGCTAGAAATTGAGCTAGAAACTCAGTTTTAGTGGAATTATAGTGACCGTTAAACTTGATTTGAATTATTGGCTCGTGAGACAAGCATTCTACAGTACTAGTGTACTCGTCTATTTTCAGGCACTTACAGTGTATCACCGGTGTGATGGCCTAGTGGTTAGAGCGTCTGCCTTATTACGTTCAGAAGGTCGCGGGTTCAAGCCACGACCGGGTCATACCAAAGGCTTTTAAAATTGGTACCTTCTCCGTTCTAGCCAGGCGCTCGGCATTATAGAACAGAGAAGGGTAATAATAACATTTATGTCATGCAAGGCCCGTTGGGAGAACAGTCTATTTGACTGAAGTGGCTTCCCCAGGTAAATAAAAAAATATATATATTAATATTCCTGGTGGTGTTCATTTTGTATGATCTGAGCTATTTATGCAAAATTTACAAATGTATACGACATGCATTAATGAACATGACACATTTTGATTATTAGTCTCATTAGTTTTCATAGTTTCGCAGATAAATACTGCAATAGTGCTATATGTATTTCAGGAAGTTTACCAATGACTTACAAAAGTAGAGTTGACTCTTAATAGTCTTTGGTGCTTTTTTTTTTTAAAGATTCGAGGTAATAATTGATCTTCACATTTTACAGACATGTCCTTCGTAAATAATTTAAGGGCATGAGTGATGTTTTGTTGTGCTGTCGGATGGGTGCAAAAGTGATTCCCTGCCTTTAAGCCGTCATTGGGTCAGTCTGGCTGAGTTTCATCTCAACAGCCCGTTACTGTCATCCTCAACATCCAAGCTGATCTCTATTTATAGAAAAAAAAGTAGAAAATGTCAAGCGTGGGCAAGATCATATAAGTACTCTAAATGCATTTTGGTAAGGACTATTAGACCGCTCTTCAAAATGAACATGATCGTACATGTGAAAGACACGCGGAACAATGGAAGTATGTGAATATAATATGTTTGTCGGGTTCCGGCCGCGGGTAATGTGAAATGATCTTTGTGTTTTTGTTTATCATCTAAACATTTTCGCCATCGGCCATCGGCGTTTCCAAGACAAGGCTTTATATAAACTTCGATGTGTTTTGGATTTTTAAGTGATCCCCATCAATTTAGAGGTGATTTCGTGTAACGAGTGACGGGTGGGAGATGAAAACACCGAAGGGAAAGTCATTATACCCTGGCGAGTGGAAAAAGCACCCCAAGATATATATTGTTAAAAAGTTGAAAGGGTGAATTTGACCCCCTCACAAACATATTTATAAAGTGTAATAATATATTTCCATCAGATACAGCTATATCAGATACAAAAAAAATCTTTGAAAAATGCTAACGTAATAGAAAAAATAACATTATGTTTTAAACATCGAGAAGAATGATCAGTAAACCCCCCCCCCCCAAAAAAAAAAAACGCGGTAGGGCCGGGTGAATCCGGAAGGGTCTTGTTTGGCAGGAAATCGGTTTTTGGTCAAATAAATCCAAAAATCACCGGCAAAATAAAAATTGACTTAAAGGGGGGGCTGGCCCCTCTGGATCCGCTGGGGGGGGGGGACAAGTCCCTATCTCATCCGTACCCGTACCCTCGCGCAGTTTCTACAAAGTGTGAAATATTGGATTGATTTCGTTCCTCTGTCAAGTTGCACAATTTGGGAATTATCTCTATCGGTACCATAGAGAGGTTGCGTGACCTCAGTTGAGCGTTGTTCTTGTTTTTCTTTCTATCTCTTCCTCTCCCTCTTTCCAAATAATTCAGCATCATATGGCATGGAAGTCCCTCAACACACTGTAAATAATACTAAATACTTTTTTGAACACCTTTCTGTAACTTTTTATAAACACTTGAACACGTTTATCTGGAAGTTATATACACGTATAGTTAGAAATTCTGTGTATCATCGACTCGATAGTTCGTTTTTACGAAGTGTTCCACGAACTTTTCGATTCATGTAGGAATTTCTAACTAAACGTGTTTATGATTTCTAGATAAACGTGTTCAAGTGTTTATAAAGTATTAGAGAGTAATTTTACAGTGCAGACTTGGCACAGAGATGGGTTGATGCATTCAAAGGGCATTGACATGATTGGAAGAAGTAAAAAATGCCTCAAGACGGTCGGCGGTCATCCGAACCGTCGTATCGCGATACGACAGTGCGAAACTCATTTCAGAGAAAATCGACTTCAAAGTTGACTATAATTGCCACTTTTTGACCCTAGCGTTACAAGATTTTCATTGCTAGAAATATACATGGTAGGAAAGACCAAGACAATTGCTTAACATTGATATCTTTATTTTACACAGAACCAAGAATCAGAGAAAATATCGCAAAATAGCTACATGCTTGTCATTTTGGTTTGAACGGTTTAGATTTTCCCTGTATTAAAACGCCATAGGGAATACAACAACGCTGACCGCATTTTCAATGCGCGCGATCAGCAAACCGTCGTATCTCTCTTTCACGTGCAAAGTCAATGCAGCGCAGATACGACAGTATCTGACCGCGTATTTGCATATTAAGTGCGCGCAGTTGTTGTTTGCTGTGCTACAGTACACGTTTCCAATGGGATTTGCGCATTTTATCAAAAATTTGTATGGCATCGCCTGTATAATCCCCACATATCTCAGAAAATAAAATAAATTGCTGCCTAAAAATTTAACCATATATAGAGTAGGATTTGTACTTTCATTTTCTGCAAAAATCTCAAAATCTACTGTATATTTTGACCAAAATCGACTGATACGACGGTTCGGATGAACGCCGACCAGTCAACAGCTGTAAGTGTATGATGTGAATCTCCTGTCTGGAAGGATTTGCCTTGATTTTGTTTACTTGTGGAGAAACAAGCGTTCATTTACCACTTTTGAATTAATCTGGTGCCCTAATAAAAATTGATCCCATAAAAAAGCAACACAACCAATTCGCCTTTTGTTATGAGTAATGATGGCGATTGTTAAAAAAATAAGTTGTTGACCATAAAGTTTAGACGGCGGAAACCCTGATTTTCGTGTAGCTGTATTCCAAAGTAAGGACTTCTTCCAATCCTGCTACGGTATTTGCCTTTCACATGGAAAGTGGGAATATTCAGATAATGACATCGAAAATTTCAATTGAGGCACATTACAAACCATGCAACAACAATGCCCAAACCTGAAGGAACGGTATACAGTCAAAATGAGTTTGATGGCTGCAAATGAGATGAGAAGGCCTGCGATGAGCCAAGTCGTGGCCAAATGCATGTATCTAATAATCTGGATCAGTGTAGATGATGAACACGAAAGAAGAAGAAGAAGATGAAGAAGAAGAAGAAGAAGAAGAAGAAGAAGAAGAAGAAGAAGATGAAGAAGAAGAAGAAGAAGAAGAAGAAGAAGAAGAAGAAGAAGAAGAAGAAGGAGGAGGAGAAGAAGATGAAGAAGAAGATACGGTTTGGTATGAGCCTGTAGTAACCCCTCTAACAAAACTTTTCTGGCTGGGACACTGGTTGAAATCACGGTATTAGAAGCCGTAATCATCACTAATAACGCTCCAGGGGGAAAGGCGTAGTTCTGTTCGTTGATAGGGTGATCTGATTAAAGAAGTGTATCAATAATAATAATAATAAAACAAAGAAGCAGAATATTCACAAAGCGAAATGCGCACACGAATCAGTTTTACCTAGGGCATGAACGATATAAACGAATAATGTGAACTTGAGCTTTGAATAGCACTTGTTGATTGTCGTGTATCAATTTGCGCCCACCATTTCGTCCTTCCCCTTTCAAGTGTTTTTTTTTCAATATCTTATCTTTTTTTAAAATCATTAATATACATTTTAATCCGACAAGCCTCATCAGCGAACAGACCTGCGTCTTTCCCCCAGGAGTGGTATTAGTGATGATTATAATTTTTTATGATGTGATGTCAGCCAGTGGCAGAGTCAGGATTTTTTTGTTGGAGGGGCTCCAAGTGCCTCATATCAACAACCACATTACGAAAAGGTCGTCATGTAGTGCAGAACGTACCGTACCCTTTCCTTTTTTTTCCATGGGATGCATACCACCCTACAAAAATTAAACTAGGGTGCTGGAACCCTTTCCGAAGGGGATGGTGCACCCCTAGAATTCTTCACCAGATTTTGTGGTATTCTTTGCTTGTGTCATTATTTTCACATTATAGGCAGCGAGATTATGCTTGAAAAGCAGTGGAAGTCAGTATATAGCCATTAAATGAAAATAAAAATGTTACTAAACATACGTAATTTTCTAATTTTTGGCGTGCTTGGCGAGCAAAATTTTAGATGTTGACATTTTTGTGACTTTTTGCCACCCATCCCGAAATATGGATTGACGCTCCTGCCACTAGGGTATAGTATACAAATATATACTGATACGAGAGTATCAAACAGAGGCTCTCAGAACAGCACATATTTGTTTTATATCCGTCATCGAATTAACAGGGAAATTACACACAGAAAAAAAGGAAAATGAAATGTACTTACGGTACCCCTATGAGTAAGTGTTTGTCGCACGGCATACAGGTGTGCGATATTTTTACTTCCGGTACGGATAGGGATACAATTCCATTAATGTGTACTCTAGTTAGTCGAGTACCAATTTCATAAACTTATAAAACACCAAAATGATCCTCATTCTTATCTTAACTATAATCCTAACTCAAACTCGACGAACTTAACCCTGTGTTAATCTTAAACTTTGCCAGACTTCCATGTGGATGTAGCACGCTATAATGTCTTTCACGCGCACGGAAGAAAAAAAAAACAAAACAGCGTACGGTACATGTGTTTGAACACACGATTTATTCGGCTTTTGAATTAAGCTCAAATCGCAATCCCGCCGTCGGGTACTAGCACTGAACTAAAAACATTTCAGTGGGTACTAGTCGGTCGCGGGTGGGGCAAATAGTATAGCGCCCTCATTGTTGAGAGATTAATGTACTATAGCACTCATATGAGAGTATTATAGTACTTTACTATTGTACTCTCCGACTACTATAGTACTTTCAGAACTATTTTCTCCCATACTCACAGAATAGTGTGTTTATTTTTCATCATGTGACATACTTTTGACCAACCAGAATTCAAGAAACTTACAATGAGGGATATAATACGTAGTACATTATATTTTTTAAGGGTGCAGCAATTTAGATGGGTCCACACATGCATGTTTAAAGGTGTTGCAATGTTTGCATTCGAAATGCGCAAAATAACAAATTTTTTCAGTAAAAATAATAACAATTTCGGGAACTGTGCTTCTATTGTAAAATTTCTAATGATTTGACATTTTGCAGCACTAAAATGATCACATTTTGTATCTTGAAGTCATAAGGGCTAGGGCTCATCACAGTGAATCATTTCCCAAGGGTTCGTTTGGGGTATTTGGAAATGTTTCTACACATTTCTTGCTTTTCTCATAAAATGCCCAATTTACGTTTCAATATATTGTAGTTTCTGTGGTCCAGTTGCTACAAAAGATTTGAAATTCGCTGCAACATTCACCTGTTCTCCGTACTGCTGACATCATTCATGAGTACAATGCTCGGAACTCTTATCAAATTATTACTAAAAAAAATAGCTCAGGTAATGTATGCAAACTAAGAGCACAATCTTTACTATGGAATTGAAGAGTATAGAATAAGAAGTACTTAAGTAACATTTTGACGAAATTGAGTTAGTGATTGTTTTGAAGTAGTTATGCCGGGATTTTTTTTGACAACATTTTTAGTAGGGGTCAGGGGAGGGGTCAACCGGGTCACAGTTTTAACTTGGTCTAATTTCTTCAAAATATATCTCAAATTACTCGACTAGTTACAAGGATTAAGAAAATATATAATGTATCATGTATTTTGTGCTTTGTTAATGAGATATGCGGTCACTGCCAGTTAAAGGTGAAATAAGGTCAAATTTAAAACAACGTCCAAATTTGACAAATTGCATATCAAATTGTCCGTCTTATGGAGGACATTCCAAAAATATATACAATTAAGTGTTTTTGACATTCATTTATTCAAGAAATGCATTTGTTTTCCCGAGACCCTTGTTTTTAGAAGAAGTTCTTAAGTTAACAATATTAATTAATTATAATTAATAATTGATTATTCGAAATCGACAAGTGTGACAATGCTTGTTTTTGTCCTGTATTTTATTGTGTCAATTAACTTCACCAAGTTTGGATGTACAACTTAAACAATTGTGATCTGTAGACAAATTGGAAAACTTTGAGCCTTTATTTATCAAATGTAGTATTATGTGACTTCAGTACTTCTTATTCTATACTCTTCAATTTGTGTATATATCTTTTTACTAAAATGACAATGGGGTTTCACATGGGGTACATAAAAGAAAATAAACAAAGATAATATATAATTTGTAATACATGTAAGTTGGTGGCTTGAATATCCGTACTGTGTACATACAGTAAAACTGCATTGGCTGGAAGTTAATCAACTGCATTTATATCATAAATTAACAAATTCACAGCACAAAGTTCTAATTTGTGATTTGTTTTGGGATATTTATTTCTTAAATTGCCAACATAAATACATTTCCGGCATACAACAAAGTACCATAAGGTAGTACATAATTTGAAATAAGTTAAGGGTATGGATAATTATTTTCTTAATTGAAAATGTAAATGCACTTCCACCATACATCAAACTAGCTTCGGGAAGTACGTAATTTGAAATAAATTAGGAGTATGAATATTTATTTTCATAACTGCTAATGTAAATACACTTTTAGCATATAAGAAAGCATCATAACTTAGTATATAATTTAAAATAAGTTAAGGGTATTGATATGTATTTTCTTAATTACCAATACTGGGGGTATGAATACTTATATTCATAATTCATAGTTATTCATAATTTTTTTCATAACCGCTGATGTAAAGGCAATTTTGGCATATAGCAAAGTACCATAAGATAGTACATAATTTGAAATAAGTTAAGGGTATGAACATTTATTTTCATAACCGCTGATGTAAATGTAATTTTGGCATATAACAAAGTACCATAAGATAGTACATAATTTGAAATAAGTTAAGGGTATGAACATTTATTTTCATCATTGCTGATGTAAATAAATTTTTCGTATATAACAAAGTGCCATAAGGTTGTACTGAATTTAAAACAAGTTAAAGGTATTGATATGTAATTTTTCAATTGCCAATGTAAATACACTTCCGGCATATGAATTGAATTGAATTGAATTGAATTGAATTTATTGTCCATTAAGAATTTGAAATAAATTGAGGGTATGAATATTTATTTTCTAAATTGCCAATGTGGATAAATTTCCAGCATCCAACAAAGTAGCATCAGGTCATATATACTTTCAAATAAGTTAAGGGTATGAAATTACTAATGGCGTGTACATTTCAAACTGTATTTGGTAGGAAAATGACTCGACCACACGTTCAAACTTATAAAACTAATCAAATAAAGGGTATTATAATGAGATTTTGTTTAATCCCATCTAATTACAAAATCACACACACACACGCACACACACGCACACACACACGCACACACACGCACACACACACGCACGCGCACACACACGCACACGCACACACACACACGCACACACACGCACACACGCACACACACACACGCACACACACACGCACACACACGCACACACACACGCACGCGACACACACACGCACACGCACACACACACACACACACACACACACACACACACACACACACACACACACACACACACACACACACACACACACACACACACACACACACACACACACACACGAAGGCGGAATTGAGTGGAGGTGGCACGCCTTTAAATGACCCCATTCCTCAATATTCGAAAAACTCAGTATTGTGTTATATCCAGTGAAGATGGGAAATTGTTTATTGTCAGAAAAGTTCCTTTTTCTTATTTCTGATTTGTATCCTTTAATCTACATCTTCTTTTTTTACAGTGTCTTTGTATCTCCTTAAGGCAATCGACAAGCAGCGATTAAACGTTTTAGTAACAGTTTATATAAAATATAGGATCAAATTGTTTTCGAGGCACTTAAGAGTACAATTCGCTTCCCGAGATGTGTACTGGGAATAATTCCTTGCGGTTAAACACGATGATAAGTGCCTCTCTTCAAGTCACTGGGATTTTTTAAATTTTATTCTTTTTTAACAAAGGTATTCGATTAAAAATACAGTCAAACATGTCCAATACGGCCACTTGCATATGGTGTGTGGTTGTGTCTGTGCGTGTATATTTTATGTGGTGTGTGTGTGTCTGTGTCTGTGTGTGATTGTACAATGACAAAAAATATCCTAGATATTCATCTCGTGCGTTTAAAATATCAGAAAGGCATGTTTACATTCAAAAGTTTGAAAGTGGTATGATTTATTTTGAAAGACATTTACCTGAATTGGAAAACTTGCCATTCAACAAATAAATAAATAAAAACATTGTAAAGGGTACAAATCTGGATATACTGAAAGTTAATCAATGAAAATATTAAGGAAATTAGTAATTCAGAACCTACATAGTCATGAATTAAATAGAGAAATTTTACTAGAGTTGAATAACAGGACTGACAAATATTATTTTCAATAATAAAAATGAAACATTTTTGTATAGCGCATAATACATGAGCAAAATAGCATGTCTCTAAGCGCTTTTTACAAAAGGAGTGGAGATGATGCACTGAGTTCGGAATTGTTTACAAAATGCTAAATAAGTGTGTTTTCAAACTATTTCTAAACTGTTCGTATGTTTGTATATTCCTAAGATATTCTGGCTTATTATTCCATAAGCAGCTGCATATGAAAATGATCTTTCCCCATATGACTTTGTCAGTATGTGGGACCTGTAATAATGACTTACTGTAATATCAGATAATGTGATTGAAGTATATTTCCCTTTTCTTGGAAAGCCAATTTAAATGTTGGTATTCATGTCATATTTTGAAACACATTTACCAAAACTGGAAAATTTGTCATTCAACAAATTAATAAATAAAAACATTGTAAAGGGCACGGATTTTTTTTTTACAGCAGATAAAGTGATTGCCAGTACACTGTATATGTTCCTTTTCTTGGAAAGCCCATTAAATACTGGTATTCATCAGAAAAAACTATCTTGATCAAAAATTACAAAACATACAAAAAAATGAGCATAGTAATTTTAAGTTTAAATTATTGTACAATTCTTTGGCAAAAAATCAAGGTTTTTATAAATGGGGTTTGATTATGACTAAGAATGTCCCAATTGTCACTGACCAGAAGATATTCTTTATGGACTGATCACATGTCACTTATAAACTGGTCACACAAACCATTAAAAAAAACATTTCAGTCATTCAAAAGACCTTTAAACTCGAAATTACTGTTACTTCATTTAATTTGTTAAAACTGAATTAAAATATTTTACATAATATTCTATATAATTCTACATAAATTTTGACTGTAGCAGTTTGGTCAGTCTATGCGGCATAATCCTGCAACGTACCAGTAATGTAAGAGGAAAAACCACGCACATATGTCAAGATTAAAATTCATATTCGCTGGGAAACGGGAAATGAACTACTATAAATTCCCAGAAAGTTTATCAAACATCTCTTAAATTTCAATTCGTCATACTGATACCAATATTTTTACTTAAAATGTAATGTTCACTTGGTCGTAGGGTAATTATGTATATGTAACAGTGTTTATCTGTAATTCTTTGTTTTATATTGCAAATGTAATTTTGATAGAGAAGAATTAAAATGAATTTGAAAACAAAATTGAAAATTTGAAATGATTTTGTGTATCTTTAACAACGGGCTCGTTTAAAAAAAAAGGGGAAAGGAAAAATGCAGATAAGATCGACAACCCTAAGCAAGACATGACGTAATACATCATTTTGCTACATCCAACTTATTCGTGCTCTTCAAGCTATTAATATATTAATAATATATCAAAATAAATTTATCTATTTTCACCATTCGGGGATGCCAATTAAAAGATTGTTGCGTATAAAAAACATGTTGTATATTCCTCATATCATATACTGTCAGACTACATGAAAATGGGTTGAAATAATTTTCAAAATGATATACGTGTAGAATACCCCACTAAGATTGTACTGTTATGAACTGCATGCATTTGCAGTACTTGTCCTTGAAACTGTTGCCTGTACCTGCCAAGACGCTGATGTATTCGCAAAATTTGATGTATGTGTGGGTGTAAATTAGGAGTTTTTTCATCAGCACTCCTCCCTTTTCTTCAATTAAATATCAATTAACATTTTGGTGTCCTGTTCTCAGTGCGTCATTGGAACATACCTTTGACCTATTCGGGAAAAAGCGGCGCGGGGCTCAAGTTTCATACAATCTTATTCACGTAATCTCGAAAATAGGACCCTATCACTTTTCTATATGTGAGAAACGTGTCGCTAATTGCATTTAGAGGCTCCGCTTTCGTTACCAGATCGGCCTTAAACACCATTATGATGTTATGTATGCGATAAATCCGCATGTCAGCGAAATTCCTTGGAGAACCGTACATCATTTCGCCCCGCTTATATAATCCAGATAAACATTACTTTCAATTCTCTCAAGAATAATCCTTAATACGCATCTTATCGGCTGGTTATTTTTCCTCCCTCCTTTGAAGGTGCGTACATTTTGGGTATTGTTTACCGACTGATCTACGTAGTTTTCAGTCCTCATCCACTAAACAAAATATCTCGGGTTGGCGAGGATCGATTTCCCAAAGGTGCTCATTAATATTGTTTAATGCATCTTATTAACAGCGTGTCATAGCGGGGACAAAATTGCGTGCTTGTGGCCGTGCATCCCCGTTAAACGTTGTGAATCTCTTTGATAATTGGTATAAAGAGATACGCACATTGATAGTCAAATTGCGCGGCAATCCCCTGGGGGTGGGTAACAACAGTGTCAATGTCCATTCAGCTGTTGAGGATGATTCTGATACACTTTTCCATAACACCTGGAGTTTAAAGACGTTCTAACAAACACATCTACAGTAGAAGTGTATGTAAAATGCATGACTGATATTGTGATATGTGCAAACACTTATGATGTGCTGAATTTTCGGGATACCTTCAACTTGTAGTTATAAATATTATTTTGATCGCGGTGGTGTGTCCTAGTACCAGGGAAAAGGACGCTACATTCTCCCACTGACATGAGTGATCAAGTTACGTCAAAAACCGCAATGATTTTTGCTCTATTAGACATCTAAAAGAAGCCTGTATAGTCACAAAATAAGCAATATATTTGTCAAGATTTTATGGTATGTTAAAAAGAAGAAACGGGACAAAGTTCAAACAGTTTCAGTGATACAGCCTATATAGGTTAGTGACATCCGTATATTGTGTAACTTTTCCTTTTGTAGTTTGGATTGATAATTCGGGTAAAATGTAGGCATGTAACGTTAAAACAATTTGTTTTAATTAAAAGAATATCCATTGCTTTTCTTTTTGTTAATTTTTCGGTTTTAATGTTTAGCTCTAATGTCGTTGCATCAAAGCATTCGGTAGCATTAATGACACAAACAGGATCGTAGCTTCACACACACACACACATACACACACACACACACCTACACACACACACACACACACACACACACACACACACACACACACACACACACACACACACACACACACACACACACACACACACACACACACACACACACACACACACACACACACACACACACACACACACACACACACACACACACACACACACACACACACACACACACACACACACACAC
>JZLH01S0608501.1:24261-40988 GCA_001188425.1 Eucidaris tribuloides | reverse complement strand
TTCAGGAAGGTCTAAAAGATTGAAGCCCGGAATAAAGTGGAATCATGGATGCGCCATTCCAATTTCTACATAGGACGGCTGGGAGCCGAATTTCTTCAGCCGACAATAATTCATGTGCCTATTTTGTCTGATACAAATTTGATGGGTGGTGACAGTATACGTCTGAATTTCGTGTTTCCAGTGGTTGTTTATTTGTCCATTCAAAATACTGCCAGTACGTCAGATGGCAATAGTGTGACAATGCTTAAAGGCTTCAACATGTTATAGTAGTGTCTGTTGGTACATGCCTCTGCCATGCAATTGAGCAGTTGTGTAGATTGCATCCTTAATTTAAATGGTATATCCTGCCTTGCTTACTTTTTTAGTCAGAAACAATACCGACTATTTTATTCTGTTCTGATGTCACGTAATGGTGAAGGTTTTAAAGGTTAAAATACGAAGCATTTCTTTGCTGGATTGACTTGGACTTGGTCTTACTCATGTGACTTAAACAAGTTGTGAGATACTTTCGCTGACGTGTCTAACAAGCTATTGGAGATCTTTGTTTGGATGTCTGAAATCAATGCAATAGTCAAACAGCAAATTTCGAGGATGGTTAATTTATGGAAGCGGAAGGTGCCATTTTTTGAAGTCTTGTATGCCCGGCTTGGGAAAATGAATGGGCTGCACTTCTGATCCTGAGCGGCGAATTTAATTCAAAAGCCATCTACGCCGGTCCATATGACCGCAAAGTTCACCAGTCAAGGTACAAGACAACTTGCCGCGGGGTGGGGTGATATCGGTAACAAGAATAAGAGTAGTATAAAACAAACGCGAACGCTATGAAAATCTGTCAAAACGAACATATTTGAAGTGGCGCATGTGTGACAGAAGGGTAATAGGGAAGTGAGACAGGGAGCTACTAATCTACCCGGAAAGACGGTACGTACACGTGTGTTCGTTTTGGACGCGGTGGAGACTGGTTACATACATGGTAGTTGTAGGCTACTGTACTTTCCAAAGTCCCCAGAGTAGTTCTGTGGGCCCCAGTTACACGTCCCGTATTCATCCCTTCACACCGTCCTTATCAGTAATCATCAGTGTCCGGCAAACCTGCGATTCATCCGTTGTACGTCAAGTAGTAGTCCGGCCGCGGTCAGGTTCACTGGACATTTGCGGATGGGGACTGACAAGTACGGGACGACGAATGCACGTATTCCGAACGAAATGTCTAACGCACAACAAACATACAATCAGCGGACGCCTGGGCGATTCCCGGGTTGCATTTTTTTTTTAATTGCCAAATGTGCTTTAACGCTATCAGTAAAGGTATGATAGCTGCATATGATTTGATTTGATTTGATGTGATTCCTTTTATTCCGTGAAACTATCAGTGAAAGCTCACATGAAGCCTTGCAACTGACTTATTTCCAGCAAAGTTCTCATTATGCATTGTAGGTGTTCGGATCTCAACACGAAACTTCAGGCTATCCGGGGATACTTAACGAAGGATTAGGTGTCTCACCCAAAACACAACCAGCATGACTTAGACTTGAACCAAGAAGCTCTTGCATTAGCATTCTTTTCTCTGTTTTCAATGACGTTTAGCACAGCAATGTATGAAAGTATTCCTTTTCTCTGCGGAGTCAACGCTTCACTTCAATACTTCATCCAAGTACATGAAAACAATGCAGGAGCCAGCCTCAACAGACACAGGATGAAGGCCTGGGTTAAACAGAAGGAACTAAGATTTAGAGCCCCCGTTCTTCTTGGTTCTGGGGTCTACATGCGCGTACTGCCTTCGCTGGTAAGGAGGTCACTTTCAGCCAGGCTCATTGGTGAAATTCACACTAAAAATGATGAAATAGGGGATCACTCTTTTCCATCAATTTCTTTTGTTAAGCCTATAAAGTATTGTTTCTATGTTGTTCAATTTGTTATATACCTTGACTGTAATATACTTTATAAATTAGTTTGTATAATTTCTTACAAATTTAAAACAATTTGAAAATGAATGCTTTATGAAAAAGAATTGCTTTGTAATATGTATTACGTTTTGTTTATTTGATGTAAATAGATATCAACTTAAACTATGAACTTGATTTTTCCGTCGCCCTTTGTTTTCAAGTCCAGGCCAAAAAAATCAAAATCGTGACTAATTGTATTATCCAAATATGGTATAACTTATTCTTTGCATTGGGGAAAACCGATTTATTTCCAAAAATAGTTGTGGATTATGTTCACAGAGCCCAAATATAGGATATAACTTCACCATTGTATAAATAATATCTAGATACTCCGCAGGGCTCATTTTAATAAATTAATCCTAGCCACTTGGAAAATGTGTCATGAAACGTTTCATTAAAAAACGGTAAGTGTGTTACCACCCTTAAAGCCCAAGTTTAGTTTTGGGGATTTTTGTTTGTTTGAAAGTTTTATGCCCAAAAGTCATATTCCAGCAATAATAGATTCTAAATGTCTTTAGTTGTTTTTTATTTATTTATTAATGATTTTTTTTGTTTGGGGGGGGGTACCCCGAGATTTACGACTATATTTTACATTATAGCATCCAAAGGGTTAATAAGGTGTTAAGGTTATATGAGTTATACCTCATCAGAAAGAACAGACTCTGCTCTTTCAAATGAGGTATAACTCATGTAATCTGAACACCTTATTAATCCTTTGGATACTATAATGTAAACTATAGTCGAAAATCTCAGGGGTTCCCCCCCCGGAGATTTTTCATTAATTAATAAAAAAAAAACCACTAAAGACATTCAGAATCTATTATTGCTGGGATATGACTTCTGGGCATCAAGCTTTACAAATAAAAAAAATCCCCAAAACTAAACTTGGGCTTTAAGGAGAGGTGTACGTGAATTCTTCACAACAAATGGAATTGATTTGAATTGATATACATGTACATGCACTAATGGAAAAAATCCACAATAATCTATTCAAGTTTATACATCAGAGAAAAGGTAGTAGGATTCGCACAAATCCGTCGAGTCTTTAAATCTTGTTTTCCTAGTAAAATGAAGGATGTAATGCGCACGATCTCCATTTATAATTCAGGTTATAAGTAATTTACTGACATTTCACCAGGTGTAAAGCTTATTGTTTAAATGATTGCATTGATATTTAATACAAGTTGTTAACCCACTTTTGCAACGCAAGTAGAAACACCTACGCGCACCTTGACAGCAAGCAAGGCCAAAGGAAACAGCTCCTAAAAACGGGAATTCGTTCACATGCTGCCCCCAAAGCATCTATAAGGAGAGGTCTTTCATAGCACCTGCCGACAAAGTGAATTTACCAACAAAAACCCTTGTGGCGTTTTTCCTCCCTGAAAACACTGACCCAATGAGCTAATTACACACAATAGAAGAACGAACCAAGGAACGAGGTGTAATTTTTAATCTGTTTCCTTCAAATTCAGTTGCACGTTTGTGCTATTATCAATCATAGATTGCAACTATTTATTGCCTGGTAATAAATCCCGATGCTCACCTAATCCCAAAACCAACAAGTCCGTTTTCAGAGAAGTGTTTACAAATAGGAATCTACCAATTTACTCTCAGACAAATACATACAGACGTTGCACTTGTACCTTCGATAAGTGAATGATGAGATTGTACAAGATTTAAAATTGTTTCTGGTAATGTTCATGTTGCAAGAGAGCTTCTCTGTACAAATGAGATGTGAGGTGTTTAACAGTTTAAGAGAGTTTGGCTACAAAACGTATAACTCGTGTTTGAAAGATAATTCCGTGACTTGACTTAAAATTGTCAATTGACCTTTTTTTGGTAATGTTCATGTTGTAATTAAGAACTGTTCTGTACAAAAAGTGACCCGAGCTGTTAAACATTTTAAGAGAGTTTCACTACAAAACGTATCAAACTCGTTTTTTTTGAAAGATGATTCCGTGACCTGACTATCTGTGAACCTCATAAGCCCCACAACCACATGTTCATACAGTACATTAACTCTATTTTTTTAGAGTGACAACCTATCCACTCCTTCAGAAGTGGAATTAAGTTTATTACTCGATTAAGATTCACCCTAGCCGCTTGATTCATTACCTGGGCATATATACTTTTAATTAAGCGGAAATAACACCTCAGATCAAATGCCGAAGCTCCTCCAAACCTGTCGAGATGCGGAATCAACTGCTTCTTCAAGGCAGTCACGAGTTAAATATTAAACTTTATTGTGACGTCTCGGGGCAGGTGACCGATATAGTGCGCCATGAAACGAACATATTCGTTGGGTAAAAACCCGACAAAGAGTTAATGACCAAAATGTTTGCACTTTGACGCGCTTATTGGTCAACATTACATTCAAAATTGGACGGAAATAGCCAATGCTACATTACGGAATGAGGAGGAGTATTTCATCCATCGTTCACCCAATAACCCCAGGACTGAAGTGATAATCTATAAACACCAAAATCTCTAAGACATAAACAAAAATTGGTAAGTATTAATGAGCGCAAACGTCAAATAGAACTCGGCAGACAACAGATTTGCGCAGCGGCGTAAAAGGTACCTGTTATCGGGCGGGGGGGGGGGGAAGAGCCAAAAATTTCCCGGTAACTAAATCCAAAATATGCATCTTTCCTTTCATTTTTACGGTGTTTGGTGGATTCTCCCGCTGAATTTTTTTTCAGGAGGGGGGGGGGGCAGTCTGCCCCTGCCCCGGCTGTTACGCCACTGTTCTTGCGAAGTTCCAGCGTCATAATTAGGAATTTTGACTTTTTAAGAATGGGTATCATAAATATTCATTAGATTGGGATGATCTAGAAGCGTCTGCAGTTGAAGGTCGTATCAACAGGGAACTGGAAAAAAGGAAAAGGTATTTTGAAGAGACAAATGCATATATCAATTTCACCTGTATTTCCTAGATGGTGCGTGTACACCGTTTGGGATGTGAATGTGTGATCATGTGTCTATGAAATTGATATACACGCAGCGGAAATCAGAAGGAGCTATTGAGGGGAGGTTCTACGTCATCGTGGACTGTGGTTTTGTGGGCTATATTGCTGAGTATGACTTGTCGGTGATATGGGTGAAAAGGACGAAGAGAAAGGAGGAGAGAGGGCAACAAAATGGGAACGGGGGAGGGGGTGTGGACAGGTGAAAGAGCAAGGAAGAGAAGAAGCAGAAAATTGGCTTGTTACACAGAAATAGGAGCAAGGAAAGAGAAAGGAGGAGAGAGGGCAACAAAAGGGGAACGGGGAGGGGGTGTGGACAGGTGAAAGAGCAAGGAAGAGAAGAAGCAGAAAATTGGCTTGTTACACAGAAATAGGAGCAAGGAAAGAGAAAGGAGGAGAGAGGGCAACAAAAGGGGGATGGGGGAGGGGGTGTGGACAGATGAAAGAGCAAGGAAGAGAAGAAGCAGAAAATTGGCTTGTTACACAGAAATAGGAGCAAGGAAAGAAAAGGGGCACAAAAATCGACGTGTTCGGGGATATGTTACACAAATTTAAGATAAGGAACATTTTGTAAGAAAAAACACAAATGGATTCCGACCAAAAATGAAACGTTATGAAGAACGTAAGTAAACACGTTTGAAACCTACCCTTTCGCTGATTATACTTCGTAACTCTTAAAGGTAAATGACATGATTGGTGGTAGTTCTCAACTTGGGTTAAAACTATTATAGAATCAAGTAAATTGTGCAAGGATTTTACTGTGAAAATTTTGTAGTCAAATGTTTCCTTTTAAAGATAACTTCCACCAGTATGCCTTGTGACAGACAAATTTGTTGTGCAGCTTTCCATGGGATCAACTGTCTCGGACACAGGAAAAAAAAGGTGGTTATTATGTTCATGCCTTATTCTCTTTAAGTAAACAAATTCAAGACAAATCCTTCCACCCAGCTTGTGTATAGATTGATGTATTTTTCGACCAATTTGGTTCGAGCGGTATTTTTTTCTCCCTATCACATGACTGGCCTTTAAAAACGAGTGAATAAAATATTGGATATAAGAAAAAAAAGTGATACAAAACTGTTCTCGGAGATAAAAAAAAAGTACACACGCGTGAGTGTGTTTGTTTGTGTGTTATGTGTGTTGTGTTTTTGTTTGTGTGTGTGTTGTGTTTTTGTTTGTCTGTGTGTATGTGTGTGTGTGTGTGTGTGTCTGTGTCTGTGTCTGTATCTGTGTCTGTGTGTGTCTGTGTCTGTGTCTGTATCTGTGTGTGTAAGGGAGCTGGAGAGATATCGAAAGATACGATGAATATTAATGGGAAGGTATAAAACCCGTGCGTGAGGTTTTTAGAATGTTAATTCAAGACACAGTGAAAGACATTCGGATATTACGATGAGAATGGGAGTTAAACGAAATGAGTTCAGTATCTATCATATTCATCAGAGCAGAGAGAGCGCTTGAATTGATGAAGAGGCAATAAAGTGTAATTTGTGAGTCTGATTGTCGAAAGCCATTGTAATACGATCATACATCACATGACACGAGTTGGACTTCATAAAGCTACATGGAATTTGACATGACTAATAGATTGACGATATGAAAAACCCCATCGAATACGATATGCACGGAAACGGACAAAATCATGTGTAATTTGTTTGTAATACGTATATGCCTCTCCGGTTGCTTCTTATAGGGACATTTAAAACAGGACACTTGTATTCATATTTGTTTTCTTAAAGTAAACATCGATACGTCACACATCACAAATAAAAATCTGATGGCGTTTAGCTTAATACTTGCCAAATGTGTGCAATACGAAAAGAGAGACACAAACACACATACAGACACACACAAGCAAACACATATACGTAAACACACAGACATATACAGAAACATACACAGACAGACAGACACACACCATCAAACACACACAGCAAACACACACACACACACACACACACACACACACAACATCAGACACACACATGCATAAACATGTATGTATATATATATATATGTGTGTTTCTATACTCTTGGTTGGAGAGAGGTTTATATGCAGATGTTCAGTCCAATGGCTTCTCAGTGGATTTTTGTTTCTCATGGGATTAATTCCTCTCTTGTTTACTCATGGATGACGAAAGGTGAAGAAGATGATTTGTGTATCCATCATGTAATGGGCAAAACTCCACTTCTGGATTTGAACTGGGAATCTTTAGCAAGAGAACTACATAATCGTGCATCTTCTAAGTGCCTTTGATTAGGTCTAAAAATGAAGCCCTGAAAAAATTATATATTAAAATGATTGATTGTTAGTGCTTTAAAAAAGTGAAAACCTACAAGTACTCGGGTTTACCGGATTCACCATGCCCGTTGTCTGCCATAGACTTACTGTGTGTAGATCTAGGCTATTCTATACTCCTCCGCAGTACTAATAGCTTATTCATGCATATCTTGCCAGTGGCAGCATAACTTTCCAAACTTTTATTTTCTAGGGTGTTTATTGGTCCATTTAAGCACTACTCTGTCGATCATATATCAGTTTTATAATTTTTAAAAAGAAGCTCCACAATGTTAGCCTGTGGCTTTGAAAATAAAACAATCAACCATATTCCTGTTCTTTTGTGGTGTAGATTAGACATTATTTCAATAAATCTTAATTTTGTGGATTAAATCTCTCTTTAAAGGACCGATTACGTGACATTCCGAATTCCAATGGGCGTCATTGTATATGCAGACTTCGTAGGTATATGAAATAAACACTTTAGTGATATTGCGTGATTTAGATATTCGTTGGAATGCCGGAAATGGTTGATCTAGCGCGGTTCAAACCTCAGTTGATGGAGAATCTTCCAGACAAAACACCGAAAAAAATCTTATATCATAACTCCAGACAATAATTTCCTGTGAACTCGGATGCAGATGCGGCTAGCGGCATATCTGAAAATATTTAGGGAAAGGAGGATAAAACAATTACATCAGGGGGTTATGGCCCTTTTCTGTTGACACGACAAAAAAGAAAATAATGCCAGATGGAAAACTCAGCATTCCTTGCATACTTGGTATATTATTACTTTCTTTTAGTGTTTGGTGGTATATCATCTGTATTTACGCGCGTCAGCTCCCTCCCACGCATCCTCCAAAACAACCAGCCCTGAAAATAATGTCACTACCGTATTTGAAAACAAACCTTAAAATCGCTCTTCAAGGAATAATTTTAGTCTATGTCAGTTTGACAAGATTAGAGATACCGTTCCGTTTAGTTCTCGTTGGTATCATGTAGATTGGATTGGGTGTGAAAATTTAGTTTAGGGAAGGGGTAGAAGAAGGGCCCTTATGCTATGGCTTTCGGGTGCGTTTAAATCATATCATACTTTCAAAAAAGGTATAAGCATTATAGGCATAGGTAGTCAAGCATCACCATTCATTGGCGTACATAAAATATTAAATTTGAGTAATTCAATATTAGTCGTAATCATATAACTTCAGTTGACTTATAAACAGCTTGTATTAACAAGAATACACTTTATTTTAGACCCACTGAACATGGTCTCAATACAGATTTTATGACAAGAACGCCTATTTCGCGAGACTAACCCGCCACTTCTCGATCATGTATTAATACTCGACAAAACACTCGAACTCGCTTTGCCTCAGATTATGACGTCATCAAATCCACTTGTATTCGATAGTGATACTTTCTGTTTACAACATAAATGGTGCCGTAGATTCCAGGAGTACGATTGAATGTACAGGCTATGTGGGTCATGAAATATTTTCACATCCGTAAGCTAAATATTGTATATGCTTGTGGACACACGTTCGTTCTGAGTAAACTAAAACCAGGGGATGAGACTTTTATCTAGAGTGAATTTTCAGACACGCGAAGTGCGTGAAGACACGTTAAGCGCTAATTGTGGCACGAGTATAAATCGTTATACCCGTTGACAGGTTCTCAAGGTCCGCGTCTGGAGTTTCGGCGCGAAACTAGTCGCGATGATGATGTACTGGAAAAACCACACGCTGTCCATGGCGCTTAGCATTTTAACTGCTTGTTGTTCAGTTTTCCGTCTTAAACTCAAAACAGGTTTTTAAATCTAATGACATTTTTTCCCCATCATTATCAAGATGGATCAGGTGGACAGACAGGGACGAGTGGATAGAGGCGCCGATAGATTCATCAGGAGGCTCTGACGTGGCGTCTTGCGATTTACAAACATTTCTCGGCTTAATCCTTCTTCATCGAGCCATTATTACCGTTTACTATACAATTCGCAAATGGACCCTGTTGAAGAAATCTGTAGAAATTAAAAATGTAACACAATTTACACTATGTAGCTTACCCTCCCTACTCAAAAGTATTGCAACATACACTATAACGCATGCATTTTGAGTTGAAGGGGTCTTTCTGTAATGATGTCCAATTGAAGTTTATTATTGGAAAATAACAAGTTATTTGAAAAGAAATCAATTAATATAATTCCTCCTTTCTTCTCAATGGCTGAGAGGTTATCAAATGCAGGCGCACCCACGAGAGAGGGGCTGGAACATAAAAATTCAACATTTTTCGCCTCCCTATGGGGTGGGGTGTTAATTCACAATATCGTCGTAATTCGATATCATATTTACCGTCAAACGGTTTTGATGGCTTGGAAAGACTTCCTACAAAGAAAACATGTTAATATGTCCTTTGGAACTTTCTCAGCAAGAAGACTCCACGCCGCAAAGAAGAGAGCGCCTCCTATCTTCATAAGACAGTGATATAGGAGAATAAGGCTACAAATTCAAGATGATGGTCTTCTCTCCACATTATTGTATTCAATGTACTGAAAAGTCGCATGACAGTAAATTTTAGGATGTTTACAATAGTAAACCGCCTTTAGATTTCTGAAAGAATAAGAAATTAATGAGTTGACGAGGTCTTTTCTAAAATATGATGCGTATCCTCCTTACCACTGTCTTATGAAGATATGAGGCGCTTTCTTCTTCAGGGCGTGGTGTCTTCTTTCTGAGACAGCTTCAAAGGAACATACTGTCATTTTTTGTTTGTAGGATGTCTTTCCAAACCATCAAAACCGTTTGACAAAAATGAAATCGAATTACGATGCTAATGTGAATTAAAACCCCACCCCAATAGGGAGCCGAAAATGTTATTTTTTTATGTTCCAACCCCTCTGTCGTGGGTGCGCCTGCATTTGATAATCTCTCCGCCTTGGAGAAGAAAGGAAAGATTATATTCATTGATTTCTTTTCAAATTATTTGTTATTTTCCAATAATACACTTCATTAGGACATCCTTACAGAAAGACCCCACCAACTCAAAATGCATGCGTTATAGTGTATGTTGCAATACTTTTGAGTAGGGAGGGTACATAATGTTGTAGTACCTTTCACCTGTATATACTGGCGCATGCACAGAATTTAATTTCGTAGTTATATTGTAACTTTTTATTTATGTGTTTTTTTCAATTTATTTTTCTGTTGTATTAAGATTTACAAACAACACTACTTTACACCAACAGGGCCCCCAGGGAGAACAGTGCTAGCTCACTGATGGGGCTAGCCTGTATAAAGAACACATAATAATAATGATATTACTACTACTACTACACTACTACTACTACTACTACTGCTACTACTACTACTACTACTATTACTACTTCTACTACTACTACTACTACTACTACTACTACTACTACTACTACTACTACTACTACTATTACTACTACTACTACTACTACTACTGCTACTACTACTACTACTACTACTATTACTACTACTACTACTACTACTACTACTGCTACTACTACTACTACTACTACTACCACTACTACTACTACTACTACCTTATCAAATGGTCTCTCTCTGAAGAAGGTATCATAATCCCAACTCGTAAAATGGTCACGTTACTGTGCACATCTGAACCTAAACTTACCCTTACCCAAGACCTGAACTGACTCTTACTTTAACCCTGGACAACACTTAAGCTTAAAGTGATAGGCTAACATTGTGGAGCTTTAATTTAAAAAAATTGTCAAACTTTGATATCTGAGCTATATAGTAGTGTTCAAAAGGACAAATAAACACCCTAGAATACAAAAGTTTGGAAAGTTTTGCTGCCAATAGCAAGGTATGCATGAATAAACCATTTCTACTCCGGTGGATGATAAAATAGGCTAGATCTGCACACAGTAAGTCTATGGGAGGAAATGGGCAGGTGAATCCGGTCAATTTGAATGCTTGTAGATTTTTACTTTTTTAAAGCACTAAATCATCATTTTGAAATACAGTGGTGTACAATTTTTTCAGGGCTTCATTTTTAGACCTTATGGAAGAAACTTTGAGCGTAAAAGATTATGTAGCTCACATTTTTTTTTAACTGTGGGAAATGTTGGCCAGTGGCTATTTCCAAGCAAAGGTCTCGACCCCTCCCCTATAACGCGCATTACGTATGTTGTAGTCATCATCTATACAGGCACCAATGCACGTATATATGAATCAGGAACACTTCGAAGTTAAGACTGATGGGTTAGTCTTCCTCGGGGAAAAATAAATGTAGCAAATGTGGGTGATTGTGTAATGAAGGTAGTAATTTCCCGCCTGGTCATGTGATGAATGACAAACTGAAAGTGATTCTAATCACTGTCTTGAATGCGGTAAGAGAGTTTTTTTTTACACGTTTGGCACGTATTACCTTCATCGACACAAGTTGAAACTTCTCACATGTGAAAAGGGATCTTACGACCGTCTTCAACCTGGACGTCCCACACGGCCAAATAATATTTTCCCTTAAATGTAAGACTTGGGAGCAACGTATATCTGTAGATAATGTTAATTTTATATACCTTCTGTAGCAAAATCAAATTTGAGGAAAAACGATTGGTGTAATGATGCTTGCCTTCCAATTACCTACCCTAATATATTCACAAAATGCTATTCTTTTCAATGACATGAGGAGAATTCAAGCACATGCACATTACCAAACATCCTTAAATGATTTAATTTAACTCTGAGCGTGTATCATGATAACTTCCGAATTTTGATAACATTGCTTCTAGAATTTGTTATTTTGCCACTCCAATAACATGCAAAAAATGAAATTTGGTTGCCCCATTTATTGTATGCTATTTAGAATATTATCTAGACTCATCATATTGTTGTTTTTTTTACTTTGAGAGGATATGACAACAAATACAATATCACTCATGCATCATTTTTTGGCATTCAGAGTCATGAACGTATCCTTAGCAGCAGTTTCACAAGAATCCTCTTTATACCTTTGCAAATGCCCCTTTTCCTTTCCGTCACATTTCATCCTGATTGTACAGAAGTATTTTTATTTTCAATAATTTCATCCAGCAAGCTACCAGAACAAAGTTTTGATGAACATACAGTTATTGAATATGGTCAGAATCCTATTTTTAATTGTATAGCTCGGCTCTTTCACAAATGAACAAGATGGATATACATGGTACTTGCTTCGATTGAATAATTGGTTGGATTCAAATGGTATCAAAACATTTCTGATCATAAAAATTCACATGTTTCATTAAACATTTTGTATCTATGTCCAGTTCAGTTCAATTTGGTTTTATTTCTGCATTTTTCAACATATCGAAATTAACAATAATTACAAATCAAGTCAATAACCATATCATTAAGATTTTACATTCTGCCAATAACAATATAAAATTTTATATTTCGAGTTCATGATTCAATGATAATGATAATAATAAAACAACAAACGATACATTAATCATTGTAATCACTAATCACCTATCCAATCATGTAATCACCTATACTTAAATATAAAACTACATAACTACGACTTCAACTTAAAGGTAAATGACATAATTGGTGGTAGTCCTAAACGTGGGGTAAAACTATTCTAGTTTCAAGTAAACTATGTAGTCAAAAGTTGACTAATTTTAAAATAAATTCCATCAGTGTGCCTTGTGACAGAAAAATAAGTCGTGTAGCTTTCTATGGGATTAATTTCTCTTAGGGATCCAGAGAAATAAAGCGCTGGTATGTTAATGCTAGATTCTCCTTAAGTAAACAAATTCAAGGTAAATCCTTTCAGGGAGGGGATACACTCCAGCTGGTGTATCTTTGGTATATCTTTCAACCAGGTTGGTAGAAGAGGCATTGTTATGTCTCCCAATCATGTCACTGCCCTGTAACGATACGTGTAGCTTTGAGGAACACACTTCAACTTATACATTGACATAGAAATTTCACGTGATGAGGCCTGAAACCTTTTGCAACTCGTGGGTGGATACTTCTGATGGAAATAACCTCACCATTACTGTTACATTTATAAAGTTGACGTACGGGCTGAAAAGCACGTATCCTCAGATTTATGAACTTTTCTTAGAAAGGAAATTGGGCATTTTCGATATAGCGTCATATCCAAAATACTAGAATTAACGGATTAAAACAAAATATCCCATTCTAAATCAACTGATATCTAAATACACATATCTACACTACCGGCAGACTTGCATATTCTAAATGTATTACGTATAGCCTAATTGATTTGTAAATATCATAACTGTTTTCCTTACATTTAAATATCGCCGCAAGATATACTTAATATGTTATTAGCTTGAAAAAAATTGACTGAAAGCAATAGCCTTATATTTAGTAAGGATAGGAGGTGTGCTTTTTCAATATGACACAAACTCCAGTCAACAACCTTTTCGTCAAATAACATTTCACTGCAAAAATCTTGTTGCCCCAGCCAGTACCTGTACTCCCCATATTTTGGGAGTGCATCACATTTTTCTCATGAATCTTATTTTATTTCAAAGGTGCTTTTGTCTCAAAAACATTCGTGATAATTAGATACGGGAAAACAACTTACAAGTTGACATTTCAATATCAGTACAACAGAACATCAACACGTATCATAGGAAGTCCATCTTTACTTTGCTTTTTCGGATACCGCCTTTCGCTCTTCCTTTTGTGTTTCTATTTTCTTTGGTCATCAGTTCTTTTACAGGCATCATTGATTATCTCCGCCATTGGATTTTTTTTTAAATTATAGGGAGTTCCAACCCTAAATACAGCCCATATAGATCTGTGTGAAAAAAAAACAAGGATTGAAAGCATTCATGTCAGTAAAAAGAGGAAACGACGCTTACCGGAACTTGCCTAACAACTCCCAAGAAACTCTCTGAAACTCAACCGAATGGACAGCGTAAAATTTGCTGATTGCAACTTTGCTTGGCATTTCCCCAAGTATTTCCACATTACTCCAAAATTCCACAAACTTATATTACCCTATGCACTGGAAGGCCAGAGTAGAGGCGATCACACACAGCCTAAAAAAATACGAATGAATGTCTCCACATGAAGGTGTTTATTTTTTTTTATTTCGTGTGGAAAATAATATAATGAACGGAGAAAGATCGCCATATTTCCACAGAAATGAACAAAAGAAAATCAAATGGAGAACAATCAATGTTTTTATTCCTACTTTTACAGAATCATTAAGGGTCACGACTGATGATAGCATAGGCAATACAACCTTATTTGAAATTATGTGCAATTCTCACTTTGTCCCCATCCGTATTTGTCTTTCAAATAAATTTCATTTTACCTCATCTAATCAGAGCGGATTTTACAGTGTATTATGCATGGAAAAGCTGACGTGTATTTGCAGAACCACCAATGAGAGGTCAGTATTCTGTGCGAATGTACCCAAGTTGCTGAAGGGCTAATATATGTATTTTTTATATATTAAATGGGCTCCTCCTCCAGTAGTGAATTCCGCAACTTTAGAAAATGGACGAACTTTCCCAAGAAGTTTGATTAACCCAAACTTACAATTTAATTAGGTCTACGTCAGGGCTGATGTCACACAGCATTCTATTCTAATATTTGATATTTGCTATGATTTTTTCACTTATTCCCGTTACTTGGCGGCCCCTTATTCCTTTCAGAATTCCTTGTCATCATACGATTCTTGAAAGCTATATGAATTGACATTGCGCAATAGTCGGTCCAAAGTCCCCTTCAACAGATTTGGTTTCCACGAGCCCCCTCCCTCCCCCCTCCTATGATGAGGTAGTGCATGTCTAATTAGACGAGACCCTGCATATACTGAAGGCAGAACAAATATAAAGTGATGGTATTAATCACTTAAAATAAGCTCCAAAGTTTTCCGCGTTGCGGAATTTTCCGCCGAAATCGTGGAATTTGAGGTAATAAGACGGAAAACGGTATTTTGAACAAAAATGAAAAAAAAAATACACACCTAAAAGTTCCCCCAAAATGAAATTAATAAAAAAATATTGGAAAATAAATAAACGTATCCAAAAAGATGCTTAATAAAGCCAAACAAATCACGCTTTACTATAAATATGTTCCCAAACCCGAATCAAAACCCCCTTGGGCCTAGTATCTTATTTATGTCGGAAAATGTCGAAAAATGACAAAATTACAACGCGGAGAAAAACGGAATTTGACATTTGTAAAACGGAGAAAACTGAATTTGACATTTGTAAACTACGGAAAATTTTAGGCTTTACACAATAAGTTTGTGAAAAATAAACAACGTATTTGTCACTTTGTCATGTTAGTGTGGATGTATATTAGCGGAATAGATAGACTTCTACGAAACATATGAACTTGTTGGTGAATTTAGAGTTGTGATATAGGTTATATGATACATGTTTTCATACGAGTACAAGCTCACCAGTCTTACCATTTAGAGGAGCGAATGGATTTTAGTCTTGTATCAAGTAACACGTATTATAACTTTGAAGAGCCACAAATCATCAGCCCCAATATTATACAAGAAAGGGACAGGAACCAGCCCCCACCCCCTCCTAAAACAAGTTAAGACGCAAATTAGCAGAGAATGAGAACAATAAGAATTAAACCAAACCAAACCAAAACAAAACAAAACAGAAGAACGTACAAAGGATGGCTGTGTTTCAAAGCAAAAAATAAAAACAGTTACAAAACGGTGTGAACTCACACGCAGGCTACTACTTTAAAAGTAAATGAAGTACTTTCCTACAGGTTTCCACCATGTGGGTCGACACATGCTTGTGTTTTTAGACGCTGTCGACCTGATTTGCAGCCGATCTTTCTCTCCTTACACCTGTTTCCCAACACCCGACCAACCCACATTCTGTCTTCTAGTAAACATTAGCTAACATTAGTTTGACAAGCCCTGGAGCAAAATATGCTTTCCGCCACTTATTTACCCCACGCATGCGCTACAATATCAATATTCCTCACCCAAACCTAACACTGAGGTTCACTCAGAGCTTTCAGTTCCTGACCACGTGATTTTTCTTTCTTTTTATCTGTTATGATCCTAGTAGATAGAAACAAAACATAAATGACAGCAGTGGACCGACAAACGTGATGATGGGCTCAACTCCCACTTTCATTTTTCATATTGGGGTGAAAAGAAATCGTTCCATCAACTTTTGGTCATATGGGTGTTCTATTCTGCCGATTATATGGAAACCTCTCTCCAAAACAACGGCGTGCATTCATGACACCCCCTGCAAAAAGACGTGTTTGTCTATTTTCCTTCAAATTTGGCCGCTGAGCGACTTTTCAGCTGTTGATTTGGCCGTGAAACCGCGAAAAAGCTGTTGATTTGGCGGCGAATTTGGCCGTGAAAATTTTTTTGGCCGCGAAAATTTTCCGCCGACACCCCCCCCCCTCCGCTGAGCGGCTTTTCAGCTGTTGATTTGGCCGTAGAAAACTTTTTTTGGCCGCGTAAAAAAAAATTAGGCCGCGAAAATTTTCCGCCGACACCCCCCCCCCCCCCACTGAGCGACTTTTCAGCTGTTGA
>JZLH01S0608501.1:0-12527 GCA_001188425.1 Eucidaris tribuloides | reverse complement strand
TAAAATGCAAGTAATGGATGATAGTGCGTCGTTGTATACGTTTAGATTTTAATTTTGCATTGATGGATCAAACTTAGTTTGTGTAGTTTTCTCAAACGTATATAATATTTTTTCAAACCTAACAAACTTATTACATTGCGGTGTAAAAGGTAACATACATGCACACATATATACGTACATACATACAACAAACACATGTATATATACATACATACATACATACATACATACACACACACATACATACATACATACATACATACATACAAACATTCAAATAAATCTAAATACATGTGTGTCTGTGTGTGTGTGTTGCGTGTGTGTGTGTGCTGTGCTGTGCTGTGTGTGTATGTGTGTGTGTCTTTGTGTGTGTGTGTGTATGTGTATGTGTGTGTGTGTGTCTGTCTGTCTGTCTGTGCGTGAAATCTAATTTGGATTACCTTAACATTGTTAAAGAAACACAAAACCAGTTCCTCACGAGTTTTAAAAAAAATCAAATGAAATACTTGTGCTTCTCCGATACCAATATCTGGGATAAAGATGATGGATCGGTTTGGTGTAAGAGCGTCAGTACCCAAGACCTCACGGTGGTATTTTGTCCGCAAGGTAAATAGCACAAATTCCAATGTACTGTATAAGTTGTTTAATTGATATGTTAAGGAATCATTTATAGAGCTTACTCACGACAAATGATTTTGCAGCAAATGTTTTTACAATTATATCACCTTTGTGACTTTCAGTAGCCTCTTTTTCAAATGGTGCTTTCGTTGGTTTCCAGCAAATTGCTATATAATCTGGTTGATGAATGCACATTTTAAAGGTAATCTATAAACTGATGGAAAAAGAATTCATTCAAGCGACGAAAGGAAATATTCTATCTCTTGTTAAATATAGATGGTAGGTTTGATATTACCAAATATTACAAAGCTTTGTAGCCTTTAAGATTAACCAGAATTTAAAATGAAATTAAAGAGATTATTTTTGTTGTGATGATGAGATTATAAGAGATTTGCCTGATATAAATGATGTTTGGAATATATTACCATAAAAGAAACAATTCATATTCAATAATAATAATAAGAATAATAATAATAGATGGGATTTTTATAGCGCCATTATCCATTTCAGTTAAATGCTCAAGGCGCTTTGCGACAAAAGAACAGCAAAAAATATAACAACAACAACAAACATAATTTTCGCACCATGAAAAGGGTGAATGTCTGCCTTCAAAATGCACAACTGAACAAATGTGTTTTTAGGTTGCCCTTAAAGGACGTCAAAGAGTTTGACTCCTTCAGCTCCTGTGGAAGTGCATTCCACAGGGCTGGTCCGGCATGAGCAAAAGCTCGATCCCCCCAGGATTTCATGGACAATGGAACATGTAAAAGACCAGAGTTGGAGGAACGTAATGTTTGTACAGGTAGGTACTGATATAGCACAGACATGTTGTATTCAGGGGCTGTTCCGTTGATACTATGATAAACCAAAAGCAGGATTTTGAAAATTATACGTTCCTTTACGGGCAACAAGTGAAGACTGTTCAAGATAGGTGTAATGTGATTGTATTTATTTGACAGAGAAACAATTCGTGCGGCTGAATTTTGTAGCTTTTGTAAGCGGGCAATTTGAGAATTTGGTAAGTTGAAGAGTAAGCCATTACCGAAATCAAGTCGAGATGAAATGAGCGAGTGGACAAGCTTCTCTCTTGCAACACGAGTTAGATATTTGCGGATAAAGCCAATATTGCGCAATTGATAGCGAATAGATTTGCAAATGCTGGTAATTTGATGAGACATAGACATTTGTGAATCAAATAAAATACCAAGATTACGACATGAGTTTGACATGAGCTTAATCATAATGTATGAACAAATGAAAAGAATGAATGAATATATGAATGAAATACGTGGATCGATAAAACATAAATAGACTGAGATCAATGAAAAGATAAATAAATGTATGCAGTAGACAATATGATAAATAAATAAATGAATCAGTATAAATCTCTAACACTGTGATTGAATGGAAATATATGAACGAGTAAAGACACGCAGCCATAAAATTGAAAATTCGGGCTGTCGCTTCATGATGTGATCAAAAAATTATTAATGAACAAATGGATAAATGATTTCATGAATAATTGATGAAATATATTAACGATTTAGCGAGTGTAATGATTGAATGACTAAATAAATGGTAGATGAATGAAGTGTCAACAAGAATAAATGAAATAATGGCTAAAATGAATCTAACAAAAAGACAAAATGCAAAATTATAAATGAATGGACGAGCTAAGAACGTACTTTACATTAACATATGAATTTTTGAGTAAATAATAAATAAAAACAAAATGAATAAATTTATAATTGAATAAATGAAAGAATTGAGAAATAAAAAATAAACAAATTTTAAATCACTGATTAAAATAATCTACGATTCCACAAATTAATAATAAGCACAATCATTTAATCCATAACTTTACATAATATTAAATGCATATTTACACGATATATCTTTAAATAAATACAATTAAGTAAAAACAGGTACACTGCCAATTATACACCTAAAATGATTGTGCATTAACCACCTAAACCTGGCAAGTGGATAGAAAATAAATAAATGAATGAATAAATAAACAAATATCATATATATTTATGTAATATATAAATATATAAATTTTTGAGTAAATAGTGAATAAAAATGAATACACATATAATTTAATCAATAAGAGAATAGTGATATTAAAAAATACATCACTGACTCAAATAATCAACGATTCCACAAATTTATAATAACCACAATCAGTTAAATCTTTAAATGTACAAATCCCTTAATCCATAGATAAAGACATATTTACACCACATATCTTTAAATAAATACAGATTAAGTTAAAAACACAATTTTCAGTTCCACTGCCAATTATACGCCTACTATGATTGTACATTAACCACCTAAACCTGGCGATCATATAAATAAATTAATAGAATAAATAAATAGAAATATAGAATATATATATATATATATATATATATATATATATATATTTATTTATAGACGAAAGAAATAAGACAACATGAAGGAACACGCAGCTCTCGGGTTTCCATTATTTAGGCTAGCTTTCGGCCAATTATATCCTTCATCAGGCTTAGCAGAAACAAAAATAAAAATACGAATATAATCATGATAACTAAGGTATAGATGTAAATAAATGTTTAGTAAACCTGTGTGTGTGTGTGTGTCTGTGTGTGTGTCTGTGTGTGTGTGCGTGTGTGTGTGTGTGTGTGTGGAGTTGTGTGTGTGTGTGTGTGTGTGTGTGTGTGTGTGTGTGTGTGTGTATGTATGTCACTCATTTTTCTTAACGGCGTGACATATTCTTTAATGGCTTCTTCAAGCATTCAACTATAATAAGGGGGTATTTTAGTACGGGCATTCCAGACATCTATTAATACAAATAGGGGAAAGGGTTTTTTTTCATATAAAAGGCACGTGGAAAACAACGCTCTGACACAGTCCATTTAACAAACAAAATCCTAACGCTCGTAAACATATGTGTATATATATTTATCTGTTCCGATAATAACGCCCTTTTTATATTACCCACACGACGGGTCATATTTACCCACGTGCTGTGTAAGTCCATATTTTTTCAGTATAAAAACTTTACTACACCAATCACAAGTAGACTAAGCATATCTGCATTAACAAGTATATATTGATAAGTAGGGTGTGGGGCCATCATTGCTTGTTTATTCGCCTCATGACAAACTTGACTCTTCGCCGGTTTACAGCTACTTCTAAAGTACTTTGCCTGGTTTCAATTGCACCAGTGACCTCTTGCGCGTGTTCCATAGCCTTGTAAACACGGGGGAACGAAACGGTGGGAACACGCATCTGACACAATCCGAGGCACTATAAGACACTGGCAACTTTTCTATGTATAGCTACGTCGTTACGCTTTTATTAAATATATAGCTGTTGCACTAAACTATGTGAAATGGGTTTTTTATTACTGCCTTCAATTCATAAACAACATTCTAATAATTATTGTTTAGCATTATACCACTAGTTGACTGAATCAATCAAAAGAGGCCAAATATAAGGCATGGGGGGAATTTAGAAAAGAGATAATCATCGAATTGTAATGCCTGTATAATAGCAACACCCGTTTGCAAGCACTCAATATCTCCACGAATTTATTCTGGAGATATTTTTTTTTCTCATCAGGAGAATAAATGAATATTTTGAGCTCTCAGTACCTCCCAGTATTGAAATGTAAAACACAAATCAAATTCATGTTTTCGTTTATTTTTTTTGTTTATTTAAGGACTTTGGGAGAAAATTTGCTAATTTTTGAAAGTCAACTTTCGCAATTTCAAAGTTTGCCATTTTTTACTTGTCATTTTAGGTTTCAATGAGTAGGTATCATTTAAAGAGCTCCCAAGAAGGTTTTTTTTTTTGGCAAAAATGTGCGCCACTACATTTAAAAGTTAACGTGTATAATATTACAGACACTGTTTAAAAATTTGGAATTCCATTAAAAACGAATAAAACAAATAAACACCATAGGACACAAAGATTTAAACAATAATGCTGGCCACTAGCAAATAATGTATTGATAAGAATCGGTTCGTGAATTCATGCCCTGTGAATAAAAAAAATCTAGAACACAGCAGTCTATAAAGGAAAAGTGGCATGATCGTTCATTAATTCCACTTTTTAAACCACTTGGTGGTCAGTTTGGACTGAATGTTTTCAGTGCTTTATTTTTTTGACATTATGGTAGTCACTATTCGCTTCGATGTCATGTAGCTCAGATTGTCTAAACAAGAACATTGCTAAAACGATACCTTTAAACTTAATTTCATTTTTGGAAATCACCAACGAAATCTGCAATTAACATATAATTTAAGTATTAATGTTGGGTCTTTCTGAAAATAAAAAGGCTCCCAGTTTCACCTTAACAACTAACATTATCTGATAGCATCATGCTGAGAACAATCCAAGGTAAGGGGTTGATGAATTTCATTATTCTCATTCATGGAAAAAATAATGCAAATATGTTAAATAGAAATTTGAAATTTATGGCATTATAAGATAAGATCACATCGTGCTGCCCGTCAAAAATGCTGTCATACATTTATATAATGTGATTATTCATTTAATTTCCTTGTACATATATAAAAAGCTTGAGAAAATATACAGTATACAGTGTAGAATACGTTTAAGTGTATACGGATTCCATAGCAATATAAATTTATTTATAGAGGTAATTTACGTATCAATATAGGAACAATGAAACGTCATAATCATGGCTTAAAGATGACGCTTGATAAAACATGAGGCTGAATATCTATCGTTCCGTTATGTCTATATAACATATTCTAGAAAAAAAATAGAATAAGGGATTTTGCCATATAATGTTTATGTAGATTATTATGGTGGTGTAAGAGCTATGTGATTACCTAGAACTTTCTATTTGTTGGGTTGTATGTGTGTCTTATTAATCTTTTTATCGACCCACCTCTGAATATACATTATGTTTTTATCTTTTTTAAATGCCAATAAAGTATCATCAATCAATAAATTACTAAAGCTAAGGATTGAAGTATGTATTCGCCGTTATATTTGTTATACATCTTTTAATTATCCCTTTATATATATATAAATATCCCTACCTATTCAGAACTTCTTATCATTATCTATCTATCGATCGATCCATCAATCAATCGATTTATGTGTCTATTTATTTATCCTTTTATCGATCTATTTATCCATCACTTACTTCTCTATCTATCTATCTATCTATCTATCTATCTATCTATCTATCTATCTATCTATCTATCCATCTATTCATTTATCTGTCTTACTTTCAAGCTAGCAATATTTGCCATATAAGAAGCGAAACCTAGATTGTTTATAGTTAACTGTCTCCTGTTTCCCAACTGAAAAGTTCTCTGCTACGTCACTGATGTTCTTCCAAATATGACACGCACTTCATTGGTTGCATCAGGCCCTGGCGATGGTCCGTCAGTCATCGCGCAACGTCTCGGGGTTGATGCTAACGCAATGAGCATCCCACGCCTCAGGAACCCGGGGGTAGCTTGTAACATAGATCGGGGATGGATTAAATCTAAAGAAGGAAACGGCTCACAGATTCGCGCGCTTATGAGCTGATGACGGATCGGCGTATATTGTATCATACATAGTCAATGAGATACTGTATAGACTGCATCACAGCGGTTAATAGTCATCGAGGCATTTACACTTGGACGAGATTGCTGAACGATGTGTAATAAAACTAAAATTAAGTTATTACCCGTTCATTGTTCATTATTGTAGGCGTAAGGGAGAATGTGGGAGGGGAGGTTGAGAGAGATTTTGTGCATGATTTTCAACGTAAAACATTATCTTTGCATTCTCATCAAATACATAAGATAAAGGCATCATGGGATTTCCTTATGCACCAGCAGTAAATCGACGGGTTTAATTTGTAAATCATCAATAAGCCTGGTGATATTTAAGTTTCGAGAAATACATAATTCCATTCACAGAAGCAGTGTCACAACATAAATCCAGTGGTTTACGCAGATATTCTGAATAATCTATTTGGACAAGAATATACGCAGTAGATTAATTAAAATTCCAGCCAACATGATATTATGCGCAAATAAAACAAAAAAATAAGTGTATGTAGGCTTCAATTTCAAAGTTTTATTCTTTAGCTTTAAGAAAAAAGTATGGATTATCAGTAACTGTCTTGCTGCATTCATAATAACGTCACATTTCTTATGTTTACACAACTTTTGTAGCATCAGCATATTCTGCAAATCGAATTTGGATTTTAATGGTTTTACTCTAAATCTACACAGAAAACCACATGAAAACAAAGAGGTAAAACAAATTTTTAGTAAACATTAAATTTTCACTTCTTAAAAGTCAAGAGAAATATCGATCATTAAAGTTCAAACTAATAAAACACAACGTAATTTAATATAGTATTTTCAGTTAAATGGATCACCTGCAGTTGTTACAGGAACATTACAATTTTCCATATCAAATAGCGTATTATTTGGTTAACTTAGGTTTGATGGGATATTAGTTGTGTGCATTAATGTAAATTCAGCATTACTATAAAGTGATATGATTCCCATCAATCCTATTACGCCCAAGGAAATAAATACATTTCATGTATTTTCCCATTTTACAGCATTCTTTACATGTTGAACAAAACATGTTTTTTTTTACAGCATTATATTTGCCTAAATTTCCCCGAAATCTATGTATGTATGTATGTATGTATGTATGTATGTATGTATGTATGTATGTATGTATGTAAACCATGTATGTATGTATGTATGTATCTATATATATTTACATTCCACACATCCATGTAATTATCCATATTCATAACCATAGTTATTTGGGGGATGTTTAGTACATTAATTATGCTAGCTCACATTTCTCTTTTTTTGTAACTTATAATATCAACAGTCTATAATAAGTGTGTGTCTATGTGTATGTGTTTAGATTGTGTGTGTATGTATGTGTATGCGACCACACATTGACATGAGTGTGTGTGTGTGTGTCTGTGTGTGTGTGTGTGTCTGAGACAGCGTGTGTGCAAGTGAGTTATGCAATATTTTGTGTAATACTTGTTTGCCTGACATAACCTTTTGAAAATCCCGTATCTTTTCATTTGCCCCTTCATCCATACAGTATTGTCAGTTTTTATTCAGTAGACCAGGTATCAATATGTACGCTATATGCTGTAATAAAATACATTCTTGCTCTTTAAGCCTTATGTAATAGCTCATAAGACGTCCTATGTAAGATCACGCATAGGCCTACACACATACCGTACCTGCTCACTCAAAAGCTGACAAACTCCTTTCTACCCGGCCTACATCAGAGTTCAAACGAGGTATCAATTATTGCGGATAAGTGCAGCCTTGATTTACCATGCCGTTCATTATTTTGCAATGCCCTAATGCGTGCGTCCCCACACTAACATATTAAAATGCAAAAAACCGACGATAATTGTTCTATTTAGAAGCGCAGACTTAGCATTCATACATTTTATGGCAAGACAAGGACAGTATTTGCTTATATTCCTCACACTATATTTTGTCTATGTTGTTTTATATGAAAATACCAGTAATGGGTGTGGTCACTCCACATTTGATATAAATAAAACTTGTGTAATTGACGTAAATTTGGTAAACTGACGTTGACCTGCCAGCATCCTTGAATGGTAAAGAGGTAGTTATTATCTCCCTTCATTATAAAACTGCATAGTAGCAGAAGAAATTAGCGCAAGGTATAGCTGTGAAAATGATAGTAAATATTTGTTGCACATAAATTTTGTAATTCACTTTTAAATATAAGTCAAAATGCCCATAGATTATGTTCCCTTCATGAGTTATGTATCCATTAATCCACGTATGTTTTTGTTTCACTTGCCACCATATTTACGTAAAAAACGGTATGAATTAGTTTTAGAAAAATCCCGAAATGGTTGTCTACACCACCTACATCTCAATACGAGAGATATCCAACACTATATCCGAACCATAACGCCATAACTCGTACACCGCAGCTCTGCTAAACAATTTGTTTGAGCACATAACATTTTAAAAAGAAATACATCCAGTTAATGTGACCAATGTTTTATTTTCCACGAAGCTACATGTATATTGTTTAGTATTGTTTAGTATACGACATTTTCTCAATAAAATTTGTGTGTATTTCTTATAATTTTTTTAAAATCTAATTACAAGTATGTATAAATGCACTCTACACTGAATTACTTAAATATCTTTGGTCAAACAAGTGTATCATAAAAAACATGTATTTATTCAACTTATATGTACTTGTGATATGAACACTTTTATTCCATTTTGAAACATGTTGAGCCAAATTGATTGTTAGTACACATGGTTTTATGCGATATCAGGAAAATTCTGCACAAGCCATACCACATCTTTATTTCTTCACCTTATTACAATATCTTATCCTTAGCTGTTCCATTTAAAATGACAATAATTGTATAATGGCTCTTTTAATTCCAAATATCAGCTAACACAATAAGTTGTTTGATTGCTATCGGTCAATCGCATTATTTCCATTCCATTTACTTTATTTGTTAGACGTGAGTACGACCAGTTACCGATACCCAGCTTCAACGCAATAGGAAGCATTAATAAATAATTAATAAAACATTTATCTACCCAGGACCCCGACAAAAAGCTTGTTTCTAAAGTGTGGTATTCATAGCCATTGTCCATGGCTATTGTGTGGGCATTGAACACACACTCAAACACACACCCTTTGACCGCTGTTTTAATGTTGTACAGAGATTTGGACATTGGGCAAATCTGAAACCCTCCTTTAAGAACAAGCATGGATTTCAAGAACTGATTTATGATAATATTCAAACCACCTTCAACAAAATTGTACGCTATTCAGCCATAACGTATTTTCAATTTTTGTGATATCTGGTGTATTCTTTTTGAGTTATTAACGATCAAACGTGACAAATAATATTTTAAACATTTAGTGACTTCTTGAGACTCGACATTGGCCCTTTGAAGTTAGCAAAAATAATATCAGATATAATAACTGTGAAAATGACATCTTTGATTACTGATAACTTAAAGAAATTGATATTGTTTATAACAGGAGCTTGGTGAAATGCGTGGTTTTCTGGGTATCGTTTCATTGCATCATTCATTTGGGATTTCAAAATTGATGAATAATTCTAAAAACATAATTATATTATAATTTTGTTCCCAGTACGGAGCTGTGCGCGAATTTCTGCATTTGCACACTGCAGACATGTCAAATGAGTGTTTGTATTCTTGACATGCATTGAAAGAATTTGTCACCTGTTAAAGCAAGTTCTGGCCAAGAAATTATCACGATTTGGAATTTCTATAAAGTTCGTTTGGACATGTTGGACGGAAACTTGAACCCTGTATTTTAGGTTCTAGGACATTCCACCCTCCATCATCGACCCCGTTCAACTACCCCCTTAAGGACAATTACCTCTTGGGCAATTACCACCCTGACAATTACCCCCTGGATAATTTACCGCAGGTAAATTACTCCTGGTACATTTAACCCCATGGCATTACACCCATGATAATTACCCCCAGAAAAATAGTAATTTTAGTATTTGTCCTCGAGAGCAATTATTGGGGGAGGGGGATTGTCCATCCAGGTAATTGTCCTGAATGATTATTTCCTGGGGGTAATTGTCCTGGGTGGTAATTATCTGGGGGTAAATTTGGCCAGCATTGATCAAAAGGAAGAAAGTGAGAAAAGTTTAATTTCTTGTAGATGAGCAACTTATGACTGTCATACATTGGCACCAACGTAATATCACTGCATATTTACTTAACATATTTCAACAGAAAACGAATTCTTTTCCAAATTTTGCCTGAAGGTACAGCATTTTTATTGTAATTTAAAAAACATAAATAATTCAAATTTCAGCGATTTGTCACTTGCTTCCGTTTCCAAAGAGGGCAGAATTGTCCAGGGGTTAATTGTCAGGATATGCTGTCTTGAGATGTATTCATTGTAATGAAACCAAAATTAAAGGAAATGCATGAAATGACACCCACTTTCATCCTGTGTTGGTTGATAAAAATAGAACAAAAATCGTACTTTTGTAGTTTTTGGGATCAAATTTGTCAAATGTTTGTTTTTGGCACCTAGAAAGTATGGAAAGGTTAAGTTTCATGAAGATTTTTCACTGAAGGTACAAAAGCCTCGTTATTACCTCAGAATAACAAAATATATCAAAAGCTTACCCTTTTCACGATATATACCTCATTGTAATAAAAATCTAATTCCTTTACAAATCATTACCAAATTCTCCCAGTTAAAATAATAATTAGCAAATATATTACCCGGGGAAGTAATATTCTAGGCATGTACTTGCTTATTGTGTGGGTTGTTGGAAGAGTGGTGTTAATAAATTCATATTTCTTTCACTATGTTTAGTAAAAACAAATTATGAATCTAAGGTCGGGCAATATATTACTTGTTACGTAACCCAGGACGTCACTGCGCGCGAAACGATACAATCAATGTCATCTTCCGTTGATATACGGAGCCGAGTGACGTACGATTTATACGATTAACAAAAACTATTCGAACAAAGATAGCTAGAAGCAAATGTAATTTAATCAGCTACAACACCGTATAAAATTTCTGTATTAAACCACTCATATGTGTATCACATATTCCTTCATATATCGTTAAACATAATCGAAAAAATGTAATCGAAGCGTTATCTTGGGACAGAAAATTCACAAGATATGTTGGGACGTTCACACAATGAGTAGGTGATAACACCTCCCACACCCCCTCTCATATAGCCTTTTGACATGGCCCTCTCGCTGTTATGGGTGAGCGAAGAGACCCAGCCGAGCGCGGCAGCGTGAGGGCCTTTTGAGATCTGCTTGGCATCCGAAAAGTGATTATTATTCATGACCACTGGAACGACTGATCTCTGTTCGAATCAACCAATGAAATTGCGCGCTACGGTCCCCTGTCTTGGCCCTGTCAACTATTCGGTGGGTTGAAAGAAATTCCTTCAGTGTTGGTTATTGCAATACATATACCATCAAACACCAAATTAGTACACGTTCATTGTTTGAACAGAGTATACGAAGCATTTGTCTTTAAATTTAGTTTCGTAAGGTCCAATTTGGCGTGCAAAAATCTGCGTTTGTGAATCATTTCGCCTAATGAAATAGTGAACGCTTCCAGATCGTTTCGTGTTACAGCAACAGTACGTACGAACATGGTCTAGAATGATTACATATTCAACGTAGGATCAAGTAGACAGACACGCTGATTGGTTGATTTTTGCTACCCAAAATCGGTAGCAAAATTCGGTAATTCCAAGGGCTAACATAAGAAATTGAAGCAGATCTCAAAAGGTCCTCGCGCTGGCGCGCTCGGCTGGGCTCGCTTCGCTCGCCCCCATTTCGCTGGCCCCACACAGCGAGAGGGCCTTGTCAAAAGGCTACCTCTCATACCGATCGCTCGCTACGCTCACTCGCAGGTTGAGCTTCAGATCATTTAAATTACAAAAAATACTAGCCCCACATGTCATGATCAAATGATTGTGTGTGTGTGTGTGTGTGTGTGTGTGTGTGTGTGTGTGTGTGTGTGTGTGTCGTGGACGTCGTGTGTGTATTACATGTATTGTGCTTGCGTGTATGCTACATGTGTGTTATTCAAACAATCCTTAAAGCCCAAGTTCAGTTTTGGGGATTTTGTTTATTTGAAAGCTTTATACCCAAAGGTCATATCACACCGATAAAAGATTCCCAAAGGTCATATCACACCGATAATAGATTCTGAATGTGTTTGGTTTTTTAATTAATTAATGAAAAGTCTTGGATGGGACGGGGGGGGGGAGTTATACCTCATCAGAAAAAGCAGAGTCTGCTCTTTCTGATGAGGTATAACTCAAATAACTTTAAGACCTTTTAACTCTTTGGATGCTATAA
>JZLH01S0608488.1:1090-25058 GCA_001188425.1 Eucidaris tribuloides | reverse complement strand
TAGATATAATAGAAACACTTAAAAAAATAATGCTCTAAAATACATTCAATGATGAGTTTAGAAGCGATTTGATTCATTTGAAGTATAATCGTCGGTGTATACGAACAGAAAAGGCGTTAACGTCCAGGAAACCTGGTTGAGAACCAGAGAGCTGAAATTAAAAGAATATTTGAAGGTGCAAGAGCAATATATACACACTGTATTAGTTCTTGCCATGTCGTGCAAACCTCGGATAAGCTCTCAGCTTGATCGGGACAACGTCTGTTTCAAAGTGTGCAGTGAATCTGAATAAGATATTAAAGTGGTTTAGTAACATAAATGGCCCGCATATATTATTGGAAATTGGTGTTAATGATTATGTATCACCATCTCATCAATCTTGAAAGCAGTGCATTAATTTGAACATGAATATATAACATGACTGACCTGATTCAATACGTTGGTGACGTAGCTCGTCGTGTTGTTGCCATGGTAATGGTAAACATTCCGATGTACAACTATCATCAGTTCAACGAACTTTGGTGGCAAGACTTCACCTAAATGATATGACAACACAATAAAGCAGCGTATAGTTTTTGTGCGTGTGTGTGTGTGTGTGTGTGTGTGTGTGTGTGTGTCGTGCGTGCGTGCGTGCGTGTGTGTGTGTGTGTGTGTGTGTGTGTGTGTGTGTGTGTGTGTGTGTGTGTGTGTGTGTTTGACGTTATCAAATTTAAATTCAATTAGCTTGACATAATTTTATACCTAAATTTGTCTGGTTTAAGAATTGAAGTAAGTTGCATCCTCTCTTCTTATTAATTGAAATAGTAAAATACATAGTTATTTTTTTTAATATATATAATAGTTTGTAATTCTGTTTCACAGTCAGATAAAATAATAAATTTGCACATAATTAGCAGTCATTGTAAAATGAAGAACAAGTGACAAGAACATTTCGTAAGAAAACATTTAAAAAATACATTTTTTAATTTTTTTTTTTTACTTCTCACCTGAAACTGGGGGTGGCATCCTATATTTTGGATGACGCAACTGTGATCTCGTTCTCCCTCTTTTCATCGAAAGAACCTGAATATGGAGAGAAATATAAAATTAAAGTAAAAAAGACATTATTTAGTGTAAAAGTGCAATTTCCGAGTGTTAACAGTATTGTGAAATAATGACCAGACATTTCTTTGGTACGAGACATTTGGGCAAACACGACTAAACAATTAATGTGTTTTATAAGAAAATTATGGAATTTTGCAGATTATAAACTGTGCCCTTTAATGTTGAATGTTAAATCTAAAAATCCCGTGGGGATGTGATGGAGTCGACAGAGATTGTACTCTGCCATAACATTAATTATAATGTATGTGATGGCGAGACATTTGCAGCAGTTTATTGATCGATTTTGTATGTTATAAAGTTCATAGTTTTTTTTCGTATTTTTGTTTGCAGTCTGTAAAATTAATTTACTGACATTGCTTAATATATACACTAATTTGATGTTCACAGTTACTTATTTTTATGCAGTCTGTTAAAGTAACTGTTCTCACATTGCTTACACTTGTAACAAGTGGAAGAGATTGTTGCTGTCTAACATCTTATTATACAAAACTTGTAATGTTGCATTCATAACGTTGACGTATTTTTATTATTTCAATTTCTGAATAACAGTAAACCTGTTAAAAATGATTTGCACACTTTCTTTTATCCACTCCATGATTTAAGTATTATGTTGTTTTATTCATTGTTTTGGTAAGTTGAACTAATTGTATTTATTGTGTATTATGCTTACTGTTTGTGCTCGTATCTTGCACCCACTGGATGGTTTGTATATGGTTTGTATGAACATTAATGCGTTGTGTTTATCGTATTAAAGTGTTTGTTGTTTTCTTGATTTGCCGAAGTAGATAAATAAATAAATGAATGAATAAATGAACGAATAATGATGATGATGATGATAATGATAACAATAGAAGAAGGAGAAGAAGAAGAAGAAGGAGAAGAAGAAGAAGAAGAACAACGACAACAAAAACAAGACGACAACAACAACAACAACAATAACAATGAGGAGGACGAGGAGGACGATAGCGACGATGGTGAAGAAGAGTTTCACTCATATTGTACAAAAGGAAAGTTAAAATAATATGTTAAATAATTGTTAATACCAACAGATTTAACTTCTCCCTGTAGAAATAAAAAATGTGACAATTTGGGAGCGGAGTTTAAGTTCTTCTTAATTCCCTGATCCTCCGTGGTTGAAAACAGCGAAGGTTGAACAACCGGTCTCTGCTGGGTGTCGAACCCGGGTCTCTGGTCTCCCGGCGCATACCAGTTTCGGGACCAGTTTTTCAACCTTGCTGTTTTTACCCACTGAGGATCAGGTAAGAAGAACTTTGATTGAAGCTACGATCGTATAATTCTCTCCTACTTTAATTTGTAAACATTTGTTTATGTCAACAGGAAGAACCAAATCTGATTTATATGCACATAAAAACACGTATCAATGCACATGAAATATTATTTTCTCTAGATCTGGATTTCGAATTATCAAGAAATAATACATTCACACTAACCTGCATTTCCACCACACTTGTTGACAGGAAAGATGTGATAAGCATGAATAAAAGTCTCCACACCATGATGCTCGTGTTTCTTTTAAATACTACAAAAATGAATCAATACAGATTGAATGTCCGCGAGAAATAATGATGCAAGATATACGGGCTTAAATTTGTCAACATTAAATCCATCCTCGTGTATATGACTCTTCAAATCTTGTTATCATGAAATTGTTGAAGATCATATTCCGTAAACTGTAATTTTTCATAAACTGAAGTTTGTGCTCCACGTTTCCTCGAATTTCCATAACGAGACTACATGTATGATATATTCATCGATGTTTGCAGTTACGTCGTGAAGCTCACAGAATACATGGATAGTTTCAAAATGATTTGCAATTTAATTTGCGGAATCGAACAGTCTCAATAGCTGGTTAAAGCATGGCAACTTGTGACTCCACTCATCCTAAGCTAGCTGACGAATGACCCTCAACATCCCCTGTCAGTTCCAGATGGCCCGCAGTAAACGTTTTACATCTACTCATCATGACACTTTGACGATAGATCGATTGGCAGCAGAATAGAGTCTCAAAAGACGAACATGACCCGAGGCTGACCCGAGGCTGACCCGAAGGGACCCGAGGCTGACACGAAGCTAACCCCACAAACGATGACCAAACTCATGAACTGCGATCAATAAAATGATCATGATAGAAAGAGAAGGATTATGAATGATCTTTATGTATTAGAATAAGATGGACAAGGGAATACGAGAGAGACCTATTAGCATTTCCCAGCCCATATATAACGAAGGAAGACGCCACGGTTCGGTGAAAAATAAGATTGATGACCTAGATGTCCCGGTGGTCGTTAACACGCTAAATGATTATCCATAATTGAAGGCTTCCATTTTCCAGAAACCATTTTTTTTCGTTACCACATCGGAGCTTATAGATTAAAACGCAATGTGCAAATAGATTTCATCATAGGCCTCTGCTGCATGCACTTGTAAGAAAAAGAAATGGGTTGTTTATGCCAGAGAAATTCATCTATCTTAATGTAAAAAAAAATACTCGTTTCCTATAAATACGCCAAAGAAGCTTGTTGGCCATGTATGACCAACTGCAACCATGTGAGGTAGATGAAACGTGTCTTTAGTAAATTTTTTTCCCAATTTCTCCTGTTTCCTTTGAAAAAAATATCGGCTTTATTTTTTTATTGTACTACACTCTTAAAAATTCCGGGTCAGTCTGACTTGGAGAAAGGATCCGTTGGGGGCACACTCGGAAATGGGTCAGTTTCAACCAAATTTATAGCAATGCAATGTAATACCACTATGTTGTGGTAAATTTTGTCTTGCTTTAAAGCCGATAGCTTTGGTTGTTCTGACAATTTTTTTTTTCAGCAATCATTCAAAAAACATAGTATTGTCCCTTCAACATCAGAAAACAATCTCAAACCGGCAAAAAAAAAACTGTTTTACACTGACATATTATTGTGTTTAAACCATCTATAAGTTAATATTACTATGTATGTTTACATTTTGAGGGTTTTCAAAAAAAAATGGAAGCGTTCCAGAGCAAGCTATTTTCAGGGTCAAGTTTGACCAAATTCCAAGTCAGGTTGACTCATATTTTGGTCAACCTTGACCCGCAATTTGGTTGAAACTAACCCTTTTCCGAGTGTGCCCCCAACGGATTCCATTTCCGAGTCAGTCTGACCCGGGATTTTTAAGAGTGTGCAGACGTTTAAATGTTTCCGTATACCCATGTTGTTTCTCAGTATTTGGTACAGAAGGGGCGGGGATACACTTCTAAATCAATCCGATTTGAAGAGATCGGTTGCCCCAAAATGCTTTCACTGTATCTTAATATTATGTTTTGATAGTGCAAACAAGTGTAACTATAACAATTCTCCCCCAAAATCGTATTTATATTTATTTATAAAGAACGCAATTCCTGTCTTATTCCGCCCCTGATTAAAGTACTTGTCAATCGCAAATGTTTCATTGAATCGTATTAAGAAATAAGAAATAAATAAGAAATAATTCCTCTGTATTGTCTTCAAACTGGACTATGTTTGTTCAATCGCGACATTAATTTGAAAAGACAGAGTACGTTTCGATATAGAATCTCGTGTCGCGTACCATGCATGCAGCTAATCAAATTTTTAAGTATTCATACACACACCGTACAGGTTTTTTTTATGAGTAGTGCAGTATAGAACTATGAATAAGCATACATTGAATTACAAAAGACTAATACCGGTACATATACAGTTGATTTTCAATTTATACGAGACTGTGAACTTACAAAAAGAGTAAGGGTATTTGTACTCCATGGCTGTTTGATACTGCTCCCCTGCCACCGCCCGTGTTGGCTGCCAGCTACTTGCCACTAATATGACAACGCTTATGATATGAAGTTAAACAATATTGAGAAATTTCGTATATGAATGAAGTACCGTACGTGTATTCCTGATTGCCGTTATAACGAATGAGCTAACACACAACGAACATGTACAATCCGTGTTTTGCCCCATATACCCGCCAGATCATTGGACCGTCAGAAATCATGCAGCACAATAAAATTATGTTTATTTTTCTTCGCTCTAGCGGAACTTCTGTTGTATGGGTGGCATTGAATTCACACGACACTATTGAATACAAAATGACTGAATAAAATCAGTCACTCTAGAATCCCTGTTCACGGTATTCTACTGTGCCCAGTATGACATAACTGTATTTACAATTTAGCTCACTATAAAAGTCGTTTTCATTTTAAACCAAAATAGATTTTACTCTTGTGATTTTGAAGGGAAATAATCTTATTGGATGCTCAAATACATTAAAACTCAGCCAGTTTCCTTCCTGCCCAATATTCAATATTTATAACGACCGACTTTGAACGGCAGACGGAATTTAGAGGGAATATTAATACTGACATCTAATTGGCATACATTGCAACACTTACAGTCGCTGCGTGCGCATAAAATCGCCGCGGCGTGCGGTTGAGACTGTAAGAAGACCGGGAATTAACATCTACACATTGATAACCAGAAAAAAGGCGCCATTGTACAATATCATATCGTCCTATCGCCCTTCTTGTTCTCAACCGAACATAGCTAGGCTATTATAAGCACATGTCACTCTCAGCTGACGAAATATTTTCTTTGGGATTTTAAAGGAAAATTGCAATTTGCAATTGCAATTTCCTCAGGCTCATGAATTTGGCTCAAAATAATTCCGAACTCAAGTAGGCCATGGACTCGGAGTAGGCTATTTGATCCTCCCCTTAAAGATTGTGCCAGGGATTTGCAAGTCCATTACCTCCCTTCATTATCAATACCAAACGGTAGTTTAGTACTTACAAATGGTGTGTTGAAAGTTTGAGATTCATACGTCATGAATTTTTTGTTTTATGAGAAAAACTAACAACGACATGTTACCAGAATGTTGTTCTTTCCGTGAATTTAAATTTTGCTCAAATTACGAATCGTGGTTATGTGTACCGTCGCAAGACCAGCGGAGCACACTGATTGGTTAAACGACTAAACTCCGTGCGACCTTCGGCTAACGGCTGATCGGACAATTTTGGAACGGCCCGTGATCCTCGACGTCAATGTAAATTTTGAAGTTTAAATGTCCAGATTTTCACCAAAACTACGTATTCTACCCAAAGGTTCTATGACAGGGGCTTATTTATACTAATCTCCACATTGTGAACGATTTGAGCTGATTTCACTCATTTTGCCGTTTTCTGACGTGCAAATCCCTTACTCTATCTTTAAGACAATTAGGCACCATTGAAAAATCGCTGCGAATTTGTTATGAGGCTTTGTAGGCGAATGGCGAGACGCCAACATTGCTGAGTTTAATACCCCTATTTGGATGATAGCACGAATGCCTTAAATTAAATTCTCTGAATTTTTCCATTATAAGCATATCAGTTGCCCCAACTTGTAGCATGACTAAGGAAACCAGCCTTTGTCAAAAAATACAAATATTAACACTTTACACTATACGTAGGATGAAACCATTATAATTATGCGGAAAGAGACAATTGTACTGGACAACCAATCATAAAATTGAGGAAAACATTTAGTTTCTAATCATGTTAGCTCCAACATCATTTTCCTTGGCAACTATTTTCATGCAAAAATTTGTAAATTTTTAATTTTGAATGCAGTTTTCTTTTTGTAACAATATAAAAATGATATCAAATACCTTTCATTAATACAGTATCATTGATTTGATAGTTACGGTAAGCGATGATAGAGAAAGAAAATAACCATAGTAATATGTGACAAAGACATAATTTGTTACATTACGCTTAAAACCAAATCTTACACTCCATTAAAAATGTCATTTTATAATTCCATTAATTAGTTCCAAGCTGTATTAGTCAATTAATTATATGTGGGTTGAGAAAAATGTATTATCATACTGAAAGTATTTCAAACCTTTTTGGTCAAAATTCATTTAGGGACTTCAGTACTGGAATTATTCTCATTGAGCTCTCATTAAGACCGATCACGATATTTTGATGGGAAAGGGGGCATGGAGGGGGGCTAAAATGATACTTATTCAATTCCTTTGGTAAAAGGTGTTTTGGACATATTGGCCATTTTAGTGGTCCAGCAGACATGTTTTAGGACAATTTGGGGACAAAATTGCCATCATTTTTGACCCGTCGCCACAAAATGAACAAAAAGTCACAACGGTATTTTTTTTCATAAATGTGTGAGATAACCGAGTAGGGATGGGAAAGTTGATTTGGGGATTTTCTTACAGGCCATGTCATAGACAATCAGTGTTTGGGGATTTTATCGGTATAGCCTACATGTAGCAATTTGTCAGAACATCGGAATAATTATGACACGACGAAATTTTACGAATTAAATACGCACTTGGATCATACACCACAACATTTCGAATGAACCAACAGTTTGGGTTTTTGGAGCCATTGTGCATTAAATAACGTGTCTTAAGATCAAGTTTTCAGCATTTTTCTAACGTAGTTGGAGGAAAACGAGGGATTCATGCTAACCCTAGCCGTAGAGATAAGATACTAGAAAACATATATCCCCCAGGATAGCATGTCTTGTGTATGGAGGTGAGGGTAGGGAGTGGTGGTTGCTTATGTTTATGTTTATGTGTGTGTGTGTGTGTGAGTGGGGGGGGGGGTTGTTTCCGTGTGCACCACTTCATTTTTGTCTTATGCCTGGAATCCCCCCTTCCATAACCCATACCAAAAAGCAGGCTACTCACTGATAATAATGTTACGTAACAAAGAAACTAGAGACATAATATGTAGGAGTGGGAGTTTTCACCCCCCCCCCAAAAAAAAAATAAATTAAAATAATAAAAATCAGAGTAAACGCAATTTAAAATCCGAATGGCTAAATACTAGAGCTGTTACCTAGGTAATAACCAGAGACGTTGGCGGCGGTAACAACCGCAGGGGCCTGTCCCTCTATATACGACAACCTGACCTTTAAATAACTGTAGGGCGACTTGTCCAAAACTTGGGCGAGTTGTAAGACATATGGGCGACTTGTCAAACATATGGGGTGAGTTGTCCAACTGATAGGGCGAGTTGGCCAACAGATGGGTCGACTTGTCAAACAGACAGGTCGACTTATTCCTCCAATTTAACAAATGTGTGGACAACTTGTCTTTTGCTTGACATTGACCTTGAAAATTGAATTTGGTCTAGCATTTTCCAATTTGAAACGTGTAAAAATTCAATGGGGCTCAATGTAAAACTGTAGTGACTTGTCTGACATATGGGCGAGTTGGCCAACAGATAGGGCGACTGTCCAACATATGAGTTGACTAGTCCCTCCAATTAACAACTGTGTGGATGACTTGTCTTTTGCTTGACATTGACCTTTATACTTGACCTATGACCTTGGAAATTGAACACACGCTGTTTTGGATGGAATTGTTAGTATAGATTCCACGTAATTTGGAATAAAAGCACAGGTGAAAGTGGCATTTTCCAATATGCTACAAAAAAAAGTTTTAACACACCAGCACACAGGGGCAGTGGCTCGGAGGGGGAGGAGGATGGAAAAGTTTTCATAGTGACAAAGATAAAGTGTTTTAGAATTTCAACCCCCCCCCCCCCCCCCCCCCGAGATTTTCCACCAGAGACGTCCCGAGGTAACATTCTATCAATTTGCACCATAGATCAGTGTCTAAAAACAATTGATGACCTTATTTTTTATTAATCACAAAATTGCCCTGCATTTTCATTCTCCCTTCACCCTGGTGCTGTCCTGCAAGCACACACGTGTAACCACACACACACACACACACACACACACACACACACACACCCCACCCACACACACACACAAATGTGTTTGTGTGTGATTTACTACAACAAAACTGTGGACATACCACCACCCCTATACATAATTTCCAATCGATTAGCATGTGGTAGGTAACCACTGAAATAATTCTCCGTTTGCACATAAAAATCCTGATTCATGGTATTTACAAACACACATGTACGTACGCACGCATGCATGCACGCACGCACACACACACACACACACACACACACACACACATACACACACACACACACATACACAAACACAAAATAAATGACCTCGTGATGAAACGATACCATAACTACATTCTTAAAGTTTTATTGTTTCTTGTAATGGTGAGACAAACCTGAGCAACATTTCACTTCTTCGCATTACTCATGAATATAGATAAAACATTCAGACTACTGTACAAGAATTTGTCTTTATCCATCAAACAAATAAATGATTTCACACAAAAAAAATTATATCGGGATAAAGATGAACGGCTGTACAAATTTACAGTGTGTACATAAACAAATATTTACAAATTTGTTATTTTTAAGATGTGCTTACTCCATGTACAGTACTTCAGAAGAAAAAGGAAAAACAATTTTTTGGTTACGAACGACTATGAATAAATATATGACTATCCACAAATGTTATATACTGAATTACACATTCGAGCAAATTCATGACAAACTTCCATGCAATAATGAATTCCCCTGTTTGGAGAAACTTAGGATTGTTTACCTTCTTATTAAAATTGGCTAACTAAACTAACTTACATTAATCGTTTGAGAATTTTTTTTTACCTCTGATATTGAGGCACATATGTTTCAAATTAACTATGGTATACCTGAGATTGTTCGTTTCATACATGAAACTTACACTGTCTATGTGAATACCAAAGTGTCAATAATAGTTCAGTAATATGCCATTTAGCTCTCTAATACCTGTCAACCCTGAAAGCCAAGAAATAGGAACAAATTATCTAAACAATTTAAGAATATAGGAACATTCCTGAATTTCCTATACATTACTACAGACAAATTTGAACAAATATAACAAATGAGTTAAAATTTGTCTTTTCTTTTCCCCAAAATAGGAATAATCCTATTTAATAGGAACAGTTGGCAGGTATGCTCTCTTCCTGTAACATTAAAAGGAACATGTATACTTTTCGTTGTTTCTACTAAAAAAGTGTTTCTTTGGCATTTAATTTCACTGACATTTACAGAAACCTGTGAATTAAGTCAATGCCATCAAACTACACACTTAAAACCAATATTAAAGTTTCTCTCTGATTACATTAACCCATTGGAGACCGTATCATTTCAATAGCACACACATTTTTTGTACACTCCTGGTCAAAGATATATCGCTCTGAGTCTCCAAAAGGTTAATCAATGAGCAATGCAGAGGACTTCTTATCATCTGGGCAGTACGTACATGTTATTATACATGTAGGACCTACAATCTTTAGGAAACAGTCATTTTACCAAGCTTACAAATAATAAAGAATAAGATAAACAGATTCTATAATTCACTTTTTTGTTTCAGAGTTGGTGAAATGGAATACTGAAACCTCTTGGACCTTATGTCCCTACCCCCATCCCCACAAAGTGACCTTAGTGACAGTTGATTCTGAAGAAATTCCTCTCTACTGAGCAAAAGTTCAGTAATATATCATCGTTAGTCCAACAGCCTATTTATAGCAATGTAATGTAATACCACTATGTTGTGGTAAATTTTGTCTTGCTTAAAAGCCGATAGTTTTGGTTGTTCTGACAATTTTTTTTTCAGCAATCATTAAAAAAGCATAGTATTGTCCCTGGCCTTCAACATCACAAAACAATCTTAAACCGGCAAAAAACTGTTTTATACTGACATATTATTGTGTTTAAGCCATCAATAAGTTAATATTACTATGTATGTTTATATTTTGAGGGGTTTCTAAAAAAATTGAAGCGTTTCAGAGCAAGCAATTTTCAGGGCATTGAAAGGTCTTATAGGTCTATCTATAAAACATAACAGCAAAGAATTTCATGTTATAGCATTTACCAAACTATACTTAGGCTTTGATAAAAATAGAATATCCAATCTCAATCCTCTTCCCCCCCCCCACCCAAGGGCTGAGGGAGGGGGGTAATGGGTAGAATAGGGTGATTAATTAATCTTGGGTAGGTAATTGTCTTGGCAGTGGATTCACCAGCATACTCTCAATGCATTCAAACACGGTGTGTGGATCCTGATCGGCGTTCACGTGCTGCGCGTCTTCGTAGAAGTCGGATATCTCCTCGCAGTACGCGTCATATGCCGCCAGACGCTCACGGACCTTCTCCTGAAAGTCAAGGGGATGTTGGGCGTTGCGGTCTTTGATGTCTTTCGTGGGGGCAGGGTTGTAGAGAGCGTGGTAGCGATGGCCGGTGACAACATCCAGCGAACGCATGGTGAGACGCTCGTAAACGGAGTCATTCGGTACGTCCAAAAAGAAGACCCTGCAAATTAAGAAGGGAGGTTTCTTTTAGTTCTATTAGTTTACGTTTCTATTTTAGAGAAAGATATCTCTGATTTATTTGAAATCAATATTTGAATTTACCAGTCCAGTATTTTTTAAATGTGTCTCTTATTAAGTCATTCATAAGTGTGTTAACTCGTAAGTTGCTGTGCAGAAGCCCCCAATTTCCCATGTCTCCCCTTGTGTGACTTCTCGAGCTGATGTAAATATTTCAGCCAGCCTTTGGTAATATTTGTCTTATGAGAAAATTTTGTTGAGATTTTTCTCTGTTCTTTGAAAGAGAGAGTCAGGATTTTTTGATCAGACATGAAAGCTATACAATAAAACTGAAATTACAGGTAGAAAAGACAGACATAGCAAACAATACCTACAAGATGCCTGCTTCATATTTGTGTTAAGGACACCATACAATGACAAACTAGTGACCTGCATAAATTATCCTTGAAAAAAATGTCTATACAAATGCAAAGCAAGTGGATTTTTTGGTTCATTTTTTTTGTCTGCAATTTTATGGCATTTTCATTCACTTTGTACAGATATTTAAGGATTTAAGGATTTATTTTATTCACAAAAAATAAAAAGTGAAAATATTAAGTGCAATTGGTAAATGAGCTAATATCAGCATCACCAGGCTACAGAAGAATATATTTTGGGGCACGGCCACCAGACTCGCTTTTATGGATTTATATCGCCTTCTTAATTTAAATCAATTTTGTACATATAAAAAAGTAGAGCATCTCTTTTGCATGCCGAAACAATAACGTTGTGTTGATTAATACACTGGTGTATAAAAGAAAATACTATTTATGAACCTTTAGCAAAGATAAGGAGCTAGAAACACAATTTGATTGGAATTATCGTGACCCAATAGATTTTGAATTGAACTAGATGTGTACCACATGCATTCATGAATATGATCAATTTAATGCATGTTTCATACAGAATATAATAAATAGACAACTACATGAATAATAAAGTAATACAACAAAGCTGACTCAGTTCAAAGAGCTTCAAACAGAAGCTAACTGACCATTAGTGTTTGGTGCATTTTTCAAATTTTAGGTAATTACCGATCTTCAGCTTTCAAAGACACATCTGTCATAAATAACCTAGGGGTATGAGTGATATTTTATTATGCTGCTGAATAGGTGCAAACAAGTTTTCTTGCCTATAAGTAATGTTAATATTGTAGTTTTTAGTTTAATTTTGGTAAATTTGTTAATTGTGAAATTAAGAATATAAATGTATTTGCAAACAAATAAAATTCAAAGGTGTTAGGAAAGACAACAATGAAAGTAAATAAATGACCTTGACACGATCTGAAATTGAATTAAATTATTTCATACCTGTTTGGTTCATGACCTGCGGCAGTGAGGTTCTCCGCCTGTTCCCTCGTTCTTGGAAATCCTCTCAACACCCACCCTCGAGTGGAACAATCCACTTGGCTTAGTCTCTCGTCCAGCAGCTTGAGCATCAGGTTATCAGGCACTGTGGAAGTGAGAGAGAAAGCACGTGTCTGCTTATATCTACACATTTTTTTGTACTCAATACCATGTGGGCCCCCAAAAAGGGGACACTAATGTCGTGATTTTTTTTTGCTTTCATTATCCAGGAGAAATTGCTATTTTTCAAGTACATCCGATTTCTGAACAATATCATACTTAAAGACAGAGTAAGAGATTTGCACGTCAGAAAACGGTAAAATGAATTAAATCAGCTCAAATCGTTCACAATATGAAGATTAGTATTAATAAACACCTGTCATAGAACCTTTGGGTAGAATACGTAGTTTTGGTGAAAATCTGGACAATTACAACTTCAAAATTTACAGTGACGTCGACGTGCATGGGCCGTTCCAAAATTGTCCGATCAGCCGTTAGCCGAAGGTCGCGCGGAGTTTAGCCGTTTAACCAATCAGTGTGCTCTGCTGGTCTTCTGACGGTACACATAACCGCGATTCGCAATTTGAGCAAAATTTAAACTCATGGAAAGAACAACATTCTGGTAACATGTCGTTATGAGTTTTACTCATAAAACAACAAATTCATGATGTCTGGATCTCAAACTTTCAACACACCATTTGTAAGTACTAAACTACCGTTCGGTATTGATAATGAAGGGAAGTAGTGGACTTGCAAATCCCTGACACAATCTTTAAATCATTAAGTTTCATTTCAGAACCAAATTTGCGAAGCAGTGTATTTCAGCTGTTCCAACTGTAAGGCGGTAATGATGCATCCTACTGATAGCATCCCAAAGAAATTAAATGTATACTAGCGAGTGCATACCAAAATTACATTGGTTCACAAAAACACCCTAAAATGCAAAGTACCTAACCGCAATAAATGATATATATCAGCAATATCAAAATTGCAAGAACTTATTTGGGCTGACTTTAGAAACCCAGGCACAGTTTTACCTTATTAACATCTTTATTTTTTAAGTTTATTCCAATTTCTAATAATAATTTCTACTAATCTGTCAACTTGCAGCATTTAGCAGAAATCAACTATAACTCTTCACATTATGCAGAGAACAGTATTAACAGAAGCAGTTCCATGGGGACAGAGGGACGTATCATAACAGAAATTATTATTTATTTTTAAGCTCAAAATTTGAGCCTTTATGCACCGCGATCCATTCTACTGTATGATTAGTATTAGAAGTTTGAGAACATTTATTGTACACTGTCCAATTCATCAAAACTTACATGGTAATCCAATCCAAAATACTACTTGTTTAAAGAAATAGATGTTTGAACAAAAACTTGTCTCACCAATATTTAGTGCATTTTGAAATTAGCTGGCTACATGTGTATGGAGCATATCACCCATTGTGACACAATATAAACTCCTCAAAAACTAGAAATTTGGTGTGTCCATAGGACACGGATGCCCCCGCTTAAGCAATCAGCAAGCATTTCTTATTGAGTAATCATGTGGAAACCAATTTGCATGAGCTGTGACCTTTGACCTTTGACCTGCATACTCTGAATTCAAACTTGACCTGTATGTAAATGTGTTCTACATACACACCAAAAATTTTTAAAATCCGTCAAACATTTGTAAAGTTATCGTGCGGAAACTAATTTGCATATATAATGAGCTGTGACCTTTGACCTTTGACCTGCCGACTCTGAATTTGAACTTGACCTGTATTTTAGTATGATTTAAACAGATAACAAAACGAAACCAACAATTTTCAAAATCCATCATATATTTTTAAAGTTATTGTGCGGAAACCAACTAGGAGACGGGCGGAAGGACGGACGGACGGACAGGTGCAACGCTTAATGCCACCTCAAGACTTAGTCGGCGGGGGCATAAAAAGTTCTGCAACTCAACTTTGAGCGTTGATATCTCTCTTGGCATTACAGTATAATAATTGCTATTGGTATCATTGAAAAGTATGTTTATTGTTCTTTAAAATGATACCCCATTTGTAATGATTCTGAAATCATGGAATATGTACCACACCTGGGTATGGGACCAAATCAAAAGTAAACAGTTGCAAAAATGTACCACTATTGCCAATGGCATTGTCCTTATTTTGTATACAAGATGCACAGAGTACATCGATCTTGAGGTGGTCATGTATGAATGTCAGAGGTGTATTCTTGTATTCTCCGGAGAATTTAACATGTTTTGAATTGTGGTGTCCAGCAAGTATAGTGATGAAGAATAATGTCATTTTTTTTTTAATCATTGTTTGGGGGGAGAGAAAGATTAAAACTGTGATCAAGATAATTGCTTCTGATGCACTTACGAATGACAGACTGTTTGCTGGAGGGGACCTTGAAAAACTTGCAAGAATCTTAATGACACTCAAAGACAATGATTATTTCACAATTACCCACTTAAACCACAATTAATATTCAAAATCTAATGTGAAAACAACGCATAAAACTTCATTAAAAACCATCACATCATCACTGAAAACAATCCACTCTCAATACAAATGAACACTGAACTGGTGACAAAAACAATGCATTTTGCAGCTTTTCACTTTTAACTTGGTCCCTTATTAAAACGTCTTACACCTTCCATGAATCCATAATCATAGCAAATGAGGTATCGTTGTGAAGGAAACTGGACAGGCTTTTCAAAGGCACTAACATGAAGTATCATACTATAAATATCAAGAGAGATATTGTCGCTCGAAGTTGAGTTGTGGAACTATTTTGAGAATTTTAGATGTGAGGGTTCATGAAGGGTTATATGTATCGACATACTTACCTAGCATGTTCTGGGAGACGTATGGTTTAATGGTGGCACCCATCTTCGACTCATTTGCAATCGCCTCTTTCACCAGTTGACCCGACGATACTGCGATTTAAACACCAAAAACAAATGAGGACAAACATTCTATATGTTTAATAACAAAGTAACTCTACCATAGCCGGTCCAAAGTCTGCGTTGAGAAAAGAGGAGGGTTGGATGTAGGGTTAGCTACCCTACCCTGCAAAATACAGCATGCTACAGAAACTGAAACAGCTGAAACTAGTGGCGATGTTTTGGGAATGCATATAGAACCACTGTTTCGACGACAGACAATGATGAGTAGCAGTGAAAGCCGAGAGGAAGCTGTTACTCCGAAACACATCTAAGACAATAAACCAAACCTGGAATGGGATGGGGGCACTTGCTCAGAACAGAGAAGAAACTGGAGTTCAGCTGTGGAGGCCTCATGCACTGACAAGTGTGAAGAGGATTAACTCTAACTAACTTAATAACAAAGTATTCTTTTCAGTTAATGTAGTAAATTCATACGTCTGAGCAAAGACTCTACTACAAATGGACTGTCAATGGAGCACACTTCTTTGATTGTATCACGACCGACGCTCCTCAATTATGTGCATCTTAAACATACCAAGCAGGTGTCTTTTCAGACACTTGGTTCTATAATGTCATTATACATGTACTCCAGACAAAGGGAGAATTTTGTGAATCTGTTTCCCGTTGGGCTGATACCTATTAACGTATCTCCCCTACGGTCCACAAGCCACTGATCAAAACAAGCGAAATAAGAAACGGTCAATTTTTGTGAGACAAAATATTTCGAATTACTGTTTTGGACACCCCAGAACACACTTGAGACATTGTGATGGTGATAAGAAAACATTTGATAAAGAGGTCTTATACTAAATTACGATGGCATAATGTACAGAAACTGCAAAAAATTAGACCTTTGCTGATACAATGCACATGCTATTTTTGTCCCTGTCTTCTAAAATTCATATTTGTTTAAAATAAAAAAACAAGGCTAACTGTCCCTTGAAACACATCCTATAACTGCATATCTATTTCATTAATATCATTTATCATCTTCTGAGAAAAGGACTTTACTTTTACCAAAAAACTGTTATCTCGTTTAAATGGTAAACTCGCAGCGGTTATCATGTAATCAAAGAGGGAAAGTATGCACAGAATGCTATTGATACAGCATGGAAATATAAAGGCACAAGATTTCATTAAAGAGCGATATATGTCCATATGTAGTAGGGTCCATGGTCTGAGTGTATTTAGCAATAAGTAGAGTAGAGGCCAATTTACAGTGTACATCAGAGGAAAAATGACATACAATAAATGGCAAGTGTGACGATGTATTTTACATCTTAAGTGTATATCATTAAGCTATTGTAAAGTAATGTTAGACAATTTTCATCCAATTTTAATGCACAAATAAAAACCAATATAAATTCAAACAAGAAGAATAAAACATATGATTAGGAAAAAGCAATATAAATTTTCAAGAAAATTGTCAAATATTGATTATCCTGAGGCCCTACTAAGTTAGTTGTTCAAATGGACAAATAAACACCCTAGAATACAAAAAGTTTGGAAAGTTACACTGCCAATGGCAGTTATTCATGGAATAAAACAATAAAACTCGGGTCGCGAGTTTTATTAACCTATGGTGTTACACACAGTAGAAGACTATGGAGGAAATGGGCAAGGAATCCTGGGCAACTTACGATTTTCACTTTTTTAAAGCCATAAATAATCATTTTGAAATACAATTTTTTCAGCGGCTTCATTTTTAGACCTCATCAAAGACACTACTGTAGCATGGGAATCATGCGGCTCAGATTTTTTTAACTGTGGTAAATGTTAGCCAATACCTTTAATCTATTGCAAAGTAAGCTTAGTCAATTTTCATCCAATTTTAATGCACTTTAAGCAAATTACTTTAATTCATTTGCATAACATTCAACGCCATTCTGTTTATATTTATGTTTACAATTACACCCTACTGTAATTTATGCATAAGCTGATTTTGAATAACCAGAAAGAGGACAAATGAATTGGTCCTTTCTTTAGATGAATCCTCACCCTTTCCCCCTTACCCCTCCACATCTTGTTTTTGCATGTACATATCTGGATGTATATTTCTTTCCCTCTCCTCTTGTTAATAAAGAAGAGAGAGTGTGGAGAAATGTACATATTTCATCCCTAATATTCCGACATGACCTGTGTGAAGTAAGCCATAGCCATAAGTGGAAATTGCTAATCAAAACTTGAATTAATTGTCTCAAAGAGACAGAAATTTCCTGTACAGATATACACTAAATGGCATTAGTTTTTTGCACATTTGTCAAATTCTAGGTAATTACTGATCTCCAAATTTCACAGACATGTCTTTATCAATAGCCTTACGGGCATGATTGATGTTTTCCTGTGTTGTGGGGAGGGTGCAAATGAGACGCCCTGCCTTTTAAGGTACAAAATCGTGTGGGGGGGGGGCGGGTTGGACATTGATATTCTGTCCCACCTGTCAATTATTGCGGTTGGGTGGAGATGAATCCCCTCCATTCCCCCCCCCCCTNTCACCCCCACAGACTTTCCATCCTCGTAGCACTTACCATTGATAACATTGTACTTGTTAGCCAGCAGCGCAGCCTGTACACTCTTGCCACTGCCCGTGGGGCCCAGTAGGATGACGCGAGGGGTATGTGGGGCCAAGGAGCGAGTCTTGGAGCTCAGGAATGTCGTGACTGCAGGAATGAAAGGACACAACACCATGAAGAATTACCACATGTAAAATAGCAGATTACTGACGTGCCTTGCAGTTTTGTATCAAAGGTCACCCCAAAATACTACTGCGTATCAGGACAACTCCCCTGGGGAAAACTCCCCCAGAGGATAACTCCCCCAGAGGATAACTCCCCCCAGAGGGCAAATCCTCCTGGGTCAAATCAGTTTTTTATCTGGAAACATTGTTAAACTATGCAAGGGAGTTGTCTTCCATGAGAGCTGTCCTCCAATGGAGTTGTCCTTTGGGGGAATTCTCAGGTGGGAGTCATCCCTGGGGGAGTTGTCCTCAGGGGTAGTTGTCCTCAAGGGCCGGGAGCAGTCCACCGGGAGAGCTGTCCTCCAAGGGAGTTGTCCTCCGGGGGAGTTGTCAGGTGGAAGTCGTCCCCGGGACAGTTGTCCTTTGGGGGAGTAGTCCTACAACTGATTTGTACAGATGCCTTGAACTAAGACCGAGGTTGAGGTTGCCAACTATACTGCCCCCCCCATGACAAAAGGGCATAACTGACATTTTTTCCAAAATTGAGTTATATATAGGGGACTCAGTACATCATGTTAAACATGCAGAACAAAAAAAAAATATTAATTAGATGTGTCCCTTTGTTTCATAATCCGCTTGTTAAAAGGACACTGAATAGGGTTTACGTGTTGAACAAACTACACTTTGCTCAATATCTCCAACACCCCAAAATTTCAGTTATGCCATTTTGTCATGGGGGGCAGTTTGGCCTCAAGGCCAGTCTTGGATACATCACTGTGCCCTTGATTTGTTCACCCAAAGATGAGCTCAACCAGGAAATAGGCTAAAATAAATTGTTCACACAAAGCCTTTAGGATGGAAAGTTAGTTGTTGAAAAAATAAAGACAAATTAGAAATTCAAACTTACTTAAATGTAATACAGTGTTTCATGAACTTGAATTTTACACTACCATTATGCTAGTCTGGTTGCCAGATGTGACTTGAGCATCTGGTAAAAAAATAATGGAAGCTTAATTACCAGGTCTAAAGCCCTCATCAGTAAAGTCAATGCAGAGCACTCTCTATTTGTGCAGAGGCTGGTAAACCTCTACTGAATTCAGCAATTAGTGGGTGGAGGCTAAAGCCAGGGTCTGGAATTCAGACTACTGATTCACACACAACTTGAGTAATTACTCATATAGGGATGTTATTATTATTATTTTTTTAAAGTATACAATGCATGAATTCCACATTTTGAACGCTGCAGTTTTCTATACTGGCCGGTACCTACCCGGAACTGGTTAAAATAAGAGTTAAAATGATTATTATGGTACACAAATCAAGAACAAGATATATAACTCTTAACGTGTCAAGTCTTTATGAACATATGCTACACTGAGCAACTTTTGGAGTGCAGTGTTATCTTCACACAGCTATAACTTTTTACAGATGCTTGTTGAAGAAAAGTGTCATGTACAAATTTAATATTATTTAATGAAACTATACCCTTGCCCTTACTAATTTTTTTAAATTAATTCTGTCAAGAATTTTGAAGTCAAAATTAATTATGCAAATAAATACAAATATATATTGAAACAACAGATATCAACAAATACATTATAGATGTGCAGGTTTTCTCATTTTCAACCAAAATCCATGACCAAATTCCAGACTTGTAGAATAATATTTAATGTAAGCCTATCAGTTTAATGAGTTTAGTAAGAAGTAAGGACTGTCCTGTTATAAAAAAAAGAACACATTATATTGTACTGTCACTGGGGTATACTTTTTGCCGCAAAATTGCGCCTGCAACACGTTAAGTTTTAATGTACAGTCACTATCATCATTATAAAGTTCACCGATATTTCCTTTATTTGTTTTGTAGCTTTTTATGAGATTGGAAATAAAATGAATAGAATTGAATTGAAATGAATTTTCCTAGATCTATCCCATTACCTTGTGAGTATACGTCAGCCTTGGGCTGATCTGCATTGATGGACTTGCTGAACTTCTCGTAGGATGCCATCAGTCCCGGGATGAAGCGGTGATACAGAGTGAGTCTGTCCACCATCGCAGCCTCACCGCACCCTTCTGGGGGCTCCACCAATCGTCGTTCCACCTCCGCACTGTTGGGATAGTCGAATGTTGTGTGGTATACATCTGGGAAAGGCCAAAAAAAAGTTAACAAACATGCATAAGAATTCATACAGCGTGTTTCTATTGAAGCTAGTTTTCCGGAATGAACCGGCTAATGGAGTAGGAGATCTCAATAGAAACAGACCTTCTCCGCCATTATCCATCTTTTAGCGGAGAAAGTTTCGCTGGTATTTATCCTGCTTTTTGCAGGATAATAACGGAGAAAGATACCGTAAGACGTCAATAGAAACAGACCTTCTCCGCTACTATCCGTCTTTTGCAAGTGAGAAATCGGAAATAAACAAAACCACGTGATCGGAATACATGACCCCTGGCTGCAGCGCGCGTGTGTTTGATTGAGCATAAATTTGACCTCGGTCATCCCACAATACCTTGCGGCAACCCAGGTCAACGGACTCTTAGCCGGTAATCGTACGATCCCGGTAGGATCGATCATGCTTTGCGGAAAACGCAATCCAATAGAAACAGACCTTCTCCGCTATAGCTGGTTAAATTTTATCCGGATAAATACGGTAGGCTCAATAGAAACACGCTGATAGTCTCGTACTGCTGCCACTTTATGTATTACTGTGCTTGGTGCCCTGTTGTTGTTTCTGATGCACGTTTCATGTCAATATTTTTTTTCTGTTGTTAAAATTGCTCGAGGACTTAATATACCTGTTTGGGGAACACCTTGGTTGACACCTTTCTTTAATTCCATCTTTCCTTCAGATCTTTCCTTCCTTACTTTTCTTTCTTTCTTTCTCTGTTCATTGCATTATTTTCTCTTTCATTCTTTCATCTTCCATTCTGACCTTCTTTTGTCTTTCTTTCCTTTCTACTTTTGTACTTTCATTGTTTTGTTCTTTCTTCCTGTCTCTCTTCTTTCTCTCCTTTCTTTTTGTTTCATATACAATGCACATGCTGCTGCTATGAAACCTAGCCCGGTAGGCAAAGACAAAAATAACACTAACAATAAACTTGAAACACTTATTTCCTTAATCCCTGGGATCTAGTATTAGTGAATGGGAGAAAAACGCATGTAAATTGCTAACACCAGCAACCCAGGTCAGTTCAATTCAGGAGATATTAATACATCAGGAGATATATAATATATAATATATTATATATAATATATTATAATATAATATAATATAATTATAATATATAATATATAATATATAAATATTTTTTATTTACCCAGGGAAGCCACTTCAGTCAAATACTGTTCTCCCAGTGGGCCCTGCATAATATGAATTTTATTGTTACCATTCTCTGTTCTTGCATGCCAAGCACCTGGCTAGAAAGCAGAAGGTACCATTTTAAAAAAAATCTTTGGTATGACCTGGCCGAGGCTTGAACCCATGACCTTCCGATTGTGAGGCGAATGCCATAAACACTCAGCCGTCACACCGGTATAAATGATAGAGGGTATCACCAGCAACAACACTACCTACCAGAAGTCCATCACAATTTTGAGGTCAACTCAATAACACCACTCAATTTCAAGTTTATATCACCAATGCATACCTTACCAAACAATTGCTCTTCTTAAAATCATGTTTAATACCTTCAAAGATTTCGAGTGAAGTAACAACCTGCAAAGATAATTTGAGGAGCTTGCTGTCAAAGGGTTAATGGATATTGAATACCTTGAGATGGTAGACCTAAACCTACCTCCTGTTTCTGGGTCGATTCTCTTTCCCATCTGTCTCTCAATCAGGACTGTGTCTGGTGCCTCCAACACAACTGTCAAACAAAACAACAGTCTTCTTTTTATCTTATTTTTGGACATTTATCAATTAATTACTTATTTATGTCAATTGATTTAATTAATTTATATTGATTCATTTTATCTTTTTATTTATTCATTTATCAATTTCATTTCTTTAATTGTTTCATTTGGACAGGGTTACTCCAGCTGTCAGTGTTCAAACACTCTTTTTTACAGAGGACATGCACTTGGATTCATAAAATATTTACAAAATGCCACACAAAGTTTACATTCATATACATTCAGGTCACAATATCAAGATTTTACCACCTCAGCAACACTATCCAGTGACATTATCTTGTCAATCTTCTCACCAAAGTGCTTGGGGCAAATGCCAATCTCCTGAAGGGCGAGGGCCTGCTCTTTCGTCTCTGGAAAGCCATCAAGCACCCATCCCTTCCTGATGCAGTCAAACAGCTTCAGTCGATTCCTGATCAGATCCACCCATAATTCAGTTGGAACGGGCTGCAAAGGGTATCGTATGCAGTTTGCTTAACAAGTTACCACAAAGCGAAAAAATAGGTTTTGAGTCAATGCGTTGGGTTGGAAAGTTGGGTTGGAAAAGTTGATTATGGGATTTGAAAATTTCCTGACAGGCCATACATTTTCTACCATCTGTCCAAATTTGAGGACCAGAAGTGATTGAGAAGTATGATCTTGAAATTAACCAGACTGTAATACAATCGATGGTAACTTTAGGATTACAAAGTGTCCAACAATGAAACTTGGTTTATGGTGAGGATGGAGTGTGTGAACTAATCATACAAAATTTGAGCATAAAGCCAAATTTTGTTTGGGTAAATAGTAAACATGAAATTCTTTGCAAGTATGCTTTTTCAATAGACCTACATGATTTATCAATACCCTGAAAATTGCTCACTCTGAAACCCTTCAATTTTTTGAAAATTACTCAAAATGTAAAATGCTGGGGTGGGGGGTGGCGTGACCTCCGACATTTCCCATAGGTAATGTACATGTACATACTGCTACATGCTCTTCCATATTTTGAACATCACAATTTGCTACTATAAACAATTGTCAGTAGGTTTGATTTTTTTTCTGATGTCGGGGTGACAATATATAACACTTTGTGAAAGATAGACAAAAAAATTGTCTGATCGACTAAACTATACACGGGCTTTAATCAAATTACAGATTCCTACCACTTGCTATGAGTTTTCATTCTACGTTTAATGCCCTGCAGCCTCGCATATATGAACGCACTGTTCACCTCGATCATGACTCAGTGACTCGGTTCGAGACTGAGGCCATCTGAAAATGGCCTTGAGGCCGGCTTCCTGAAAGATCCCGACAACCTGTGGACACCAGAGGTCCTGTTGGACCAGGTCTTGTCGCACAAACAGATTGTCGCACAAACAGATTAATGCCCTGCAGCCTCGCATATATGAACGCACTGTTCACCTCGATCATGACTCAGTGACTCGGTTCGAGACTGAGGCCATCTGAAAATGGCCTTGAGGCCGGCTTTGGATACAATCATACAACACTGAAGTGTAGACATACCTCTCCCTTTGCCTGGTACTGTTTGGCTTGAGCTGCGACTGACGAAACATCGTCCGACAGCAGTGTCTCTTTGCTGATGTATGCAGCCCTCAACTGGGCGCAGGTCATCCGTGCTATGGTTGTCTTACCAGAGGCAGGGGGTCCATGGATCACAATACCTGGGAC
>JZLH01S0608483.1:0-23406 GCA_001188425.1 Eucidaris tribuloides | reverse complement strand
AGTACGTACGTACGTACGTACGTACGACGTACGTAGTGTGTGTGTGTGTGTGTGTGTGTGTGTGTGTGTGTGTGTGTGTGTGTGTGTGTGTGTGTGTGTGTGTGTGTGTGTGTGTGTGTGTGTGTGTGTGTGTGTGTGTGTGTGTGTGTGTGTGTGTGTGTGTGTGTGTGTGTGTGTGTGTGTTTGGGATGTGGTATGTGTGTCTGTGTGTACTTTACTGTGTGCGTGTAATTTCGTTATGTTCATTTTTTCACAATTTTTGCACGTGCAGAAAACGTACATTTGCTAAGGAGGATTTTCATGTCAAGTCAATAAATTATTTTGGAGGGGCGTGAAATTATTTTTTGTACAAATTGTAAACATCGCTACTTTCTGGGGCTATCTTAGAGATTTAACCAAATAAGTCAATAATTTAACCAAATAAGTCAATAACATTACAGGTTAAATGGTCGAATTGCCAATCGTTTGTATACATAGTTATTATTACTTTATGACCTACACAATTTCTGTAGCATCAGACCTTTGTTGAAGGAAGTAGAACAATTTACTGATCACCTCCGTAAATGCCTGTAATCTATTTTACTTTCAAGTATCATGATTAAAATGAGAGTCTATATGATGTATATACATTAACCGGGTTTCCATGGAGACAGACTTAGTTGAAAACTATGTATGATATCAATTGAAAACTTTCCCTGATAAGTGTATCTGTATTATATAAAGTAGGCCTCGAAAAGTTCATGACACTTCCTCCATTACCTTAATAAATCGATTTACAAACATGTTTTATTAACGCTGGGTTTACCTGAAACAAATTATTGTCGGCAACGAGGTTAACATGGTAATTTCAAGCAGAGCGCGAGACAAATTAACTCGACTAAATTGGACTAAAATGAGGGTTCGCTGGTATATTGAATATTAGTGATATCCTTGTTGGGTCATTTATCTGAGAGTTATTTAATTTCAATCAACAACGGAGGGTTCAAATTAAAGGACTACCTTCGTGACATTGTTGTCTGAGACACCTTTTCTCTATTTTCACAGACATGTTATAAATGACGAGCTCTCTATCTAATTCTTGTATGCGAAAATCATTGAAATCTGGGATATAAAAAGGTATGTTCAACCACTGGTATGATTGTATCGTGAGAACAATATGTAAATAACAAGAAAGTGTGAAATAGTATGACCACTCATTTTCATAAATTAACTGACGTACTTTCTGTTGACTTTTCTACTTGATGTCAACCTTTCGAAATTTTCAAACAGATATCTTGTTAGTACTGTCATTGAGTAAAGCTGTAAAATGCAGACATGAGTACAATAATATAAAAATAAATATGATATTATACTGATTTTTAAGTCCCGATTTCCATTAAGGTTAAACATCATATCCTTGTTAAAAATGACAAATCGTATAACATGAGTATATCTATTCTGCAAGTTGCTATGGTCTTTAGCAACTCACTAAGATGTGTTGTATATTCACAGATATGAAGCGCAATACTTAAAACTTCTTTTCCTCATAAATGAGTGTCTAAAAAGCTAAAAAAAAGTTAAATATATTTCCTTCATTTTAGAAGCATGGTTTACGCCAACGACACAATTAACAGCAGTTTTGCTGTTAATGTTGTTATTTATTTTGTAATTATACTGCAATAATGCTGCTATACACCACCTCCTCCCCCTCCTCCTCTTCCTCTTCTTCCTCCTCCTCCTCATCATCATGATCATCATCGTCACCCTTTTTCTGCCAAGTTCCAGATCAAGGCCTCGTCAATTTGCCTTTGTTGTTCTCCCTCCAATTTAACCAATTTGTGTTCTTCCAAGATTTTTCGGTTTCGCCTCTGTATATTTTCCTTAGTCTAATTCTTCTGTCTTCCCCTTCTGCTGAAATTGTATAGTGACCACATTTACCATCTTTAAATGCAACTAAAATTTCATAGAGTCTACTTTTATAATAAAATCTGGTCATTAATTGCGGCATCACATTAATATTCGAATATTGTATTTCCCGGATAAGAGACAATTCTGCCTTTAACGTACACAGACTAATATCCAAATCCCATATAATGTGGTTAATACATTATCAGGTATTTGCTCGGGATGAATGCAATTCCAAATTAGCTCGTGGAAGCCTCGTGAGAGAGTCATTACTTTCTAATTACACTCTCCTGGAGCTCAATAAAGCATGTGTGTAAATATCAAGCATTCGAATGGCATCCAGCGACAGGCTGAGGAGGGGTAAGCGGAGACATGGAAAGTAAAATTGGGGTCAGATTATGAGTCATGTTTAATGACATACTAGCTGTGCAGTATATGCTGCCGGATATGAGGAATTGTATTTAAAAAAATCTTAAATCCACTATGAGCTAAACTGACAACATGCGTGCAATGAATACAGTCACTTCCACTTTAGGACCTGGAAACTTAGGGAGTTTGACATTACCAGTAAATGACTTTTTCTGTTATGCAGAGATGCCACATGCAGGAAGCATTCCAAATTTCCTGAAATTCATGCACAAGAAAACGGAGCGAACGAGCCCGAGGAATAAACAAAGTATATAAGCTAATTGCTTCCCGGATAAGCCCCCAAATTTTGTTACAGTGCCTTTTCAATCAAAAGGAATTGCAAAAATAACACAATTCCTAAGTTTACACTAAAAAGATTATCTTTATATGAAAACATCATTAACTCCGGAAATTTCCGGAAATGTGGTATCTCTGGTCATGTCCAGGAATGACTCGAGTCCACAACTAAGGAGTATACGACTCCCAAACCCTTGCCTTGTTTTATGAAAGGACTGTTAAAGGAGTCCACACAAATTGTGCCCGTATTGTTGAAAAATATGGACGCCCTCGCTTCCAGAAAATGCGTGTATTATTTTGAGAAAATCCCTCCCATATGTATGTCGCAAATATACACCAATGTCCATAGAGCTGTAATTTCATTGGCGCGTTAATCAGGGGAAGAATATAATGCCCCAAGAACCAAATGAGTTGAAATATACCAATATATACAAAAGCTACACAACAAATGTAATTGTCACAGCATTTTCTGATAGTAATTGTTCAACAAAGAGGAAATGTATGACTATGAAATTTTCACAGCAAAAACTTAAACAATGGTTTCGGTTTTGGTATCATTGGGTCTTGAATTGAGGTCCACTAGTCTTGCCATTTCCCTAACATGGCGAAGTCGCTAATATGCACCACGCAATTCATGCACTGTAATGGGTGATAAATATGAGAGATTATTATTTTGTTGTTTTTTACATGGAATGAAAAAAAAAAGATGTTACACTAGCATTCTTTTTCGCCATAAATTGTAGGTAGCCACACAGAAAACGCACCCCACACACAATGACACAAACGCAAGCAGCAACAAATAAACCAGACTACTCAGGACGTTATTTACATAGAATATTTGAATATAGCAGGATGTCAACCTTGAGCTTGACATTGTCAACAACCTGATAGCTTTCACCCTTATTGTGTGTGCGGCATTTTGCGAGAAGTTAATTGGTAGAATATAGTTCCAACCACGCAGGCACTAACCCGTACTTCTTTCGATAGACGCGTATCACATTTTGTCATTATTAAGTCACAACTCCTTATTTACCGACGTATTAAGTTCCAAAATACCACATTTCCGAGTGACAAACTAAGGATACGTCGTTCTATCTAGCTTAGTATGATGCATTGCACCAGTGTGTTGAAGACCTCTATGTACGGGAAGAGTTACAATTCTCTTTTCCGCACCTCGTCACAAAACTAGATTTTGCATGAGGTCTTGTTTATGACGAAGAATAAAATCTCTATCAACTTAATATCAGTGAAATTGTCGCTGAATCTGACTTACCACAATTTTGCCCCGTCCGCGTCGCAGCAAAGAAGGTCGCTTCTTCGTGATGCTTAAATTTCTGTATCTTTTTAGTTCCTTCGTATAAAAGTAATACTACGTAGGTTCACACTGCCGATTTGTCAACTCGATCAGGCCCGATCAAGGCAATTTTTGGCCTGGTTGGTCAAGCTCGGCAAGGTAATCGGGGTCAATCTACCTTGATCGGAGTGATCGACAACGCTCTGGCTCCCTTCTCGAATGTTTTTGGCATGTTAAAAATACTCGAGAAGGTAACCAGAACAATGTCGATCAAGGCAGGCGGATGCCATCATGGCAGACTGACCCCGATTCCGGCCAAACTAGACCGAAAAGGCCCAAATTTGGCTTGATCGGGCCTGATCGAGTTGACAGATCGGCAGTGTGAACCCAGCATAATGGTGGTCATTTATGGTCAAGTAGTGATCATAATAATAATAATAATAATAATAATAATAATAATAATAATTTATAATAATTAATGATAATAATAATATAATAATAATAATAATAATAATAATAATAATAATAACAATAATAATAATAATAATAATAATAATAATAATAATAATATTATAATAATAATAATAATAATAATAATAACAATAATAATAATAATAATAATAATAATAATAATAATAATAATAATATTAATAACGTCTTATTTACCCAGGGTAGCCACTGCTCTTCCAGCGGGCCCTGCATAACATAAAATGTTATTATTACCCTTCTCTGTTCTAGAATGCCCATTGCCTGGCTAGAAAGCAGAAGGTACCATTTTTAAAAAGTCTTTGGTATGACTCGGCCGGGGCTCGAACCCGCGACCTTCCGGACGAGAAGCGGACGCTCTACCACTGAGCCAACAGTTAGGTTCATCGTTTTTGTTTTCCCAAATGACCATCCATGCTGATCGATTTTGTTTCATCAGAGAAGCTTTCCGTACTTAAACCTGAGTTAGAATGTAATTTAAAAGTTAACCCTCCCCCTCCTACTGTAAAATTACCAAGCATAACACACATTTCATCATAATACCTTAACGAATCATGGCATAGTAAATAAAAGGCTAAATTTGTTAAACTATAATTACATCGTTTACACAAAATTCATGAGTTAATATTTTTGTAATAATCGGTTTCTCGCTATCACACGGGCACTGTTTGGTTTCGGAACTGATTTTGCTGTGAAAATGCGTCAGTAGCATCATCAAAAGAGACTGTGAGAAATTAAACCGTCTAAATTGGATATACGCGTGATGTTATTTTCAATAACAGATAACTGTTATCCAGAGAAAGAATAAAAAGGAGAGATAAATTTACATTCCAGGGAAATACACCCACTTATTTTGATGAAATGTAAATCTCGTTCCCACGATGCAGTGTAAATGAGAGTATTCTGAATTTAAGTTGCATCTCTTAATTATGGTCGACCCGTTACTTCTTTACACTATGGGATACATCTGGTTATAAGGAGATGGTGTTATGTGTAATACGAACTCCGTTCAAATTGCATTTTGATTTGTACCCAGTCAATGGTTGTTATCATGAGAATGGAGTAACGATCATATGTTATTTGTACTTTGATGCGATTCCTCTTCACTCTCATATACTTCAAAAGCAGGAAATGCATTTCGATGTGAATATTGGCAGCTGAAAGGTCAACCGAGGTTAAACTAAGGGTGTGTTGTAATTACCCTGCTACCTTTTCCACACTCAAACCGAACGTTTTCCTCCCCACGTACGCCACTCAAATACACTACCTAGACAGTATTCTTCGGGAAGAGGTTATTAAATGTAGGGCATCTCTTAGCATGCATAACAAGGCAATAGCAAGATTATGTCTTGCCCACCCGCGACTAAATATCACAAAGGTAAATTTCCCCAAGTACATCCCTAACCCACGGTTGACCTCTAATGACCTTTGACCTCACCATGTGACCTCCGACAGCACCACAACACGATAGTACCCCTAGTGCATCTATTACCCAAGTTTGGTCACCATTGCATCCAACGGTTGCCAAGTTATGTGTCATAAGAGAGTCTTGCAGGTAAACTATAACGTTTGACCTCACCATGTGACCTCTGACAGCACCACAACATGTGGGTACCCGATGTGCATCTATCTCCCAATTTTGGTCGCCAGTGGACCAATAGTTGCCAACTTATGTGTCATAAGAGAGTCTTGCAGGTAAACTTTAATGTATAAAAAAGAGTCTTGCAGGTACTCTAACAATGTGACCTTAAAATGACCTTTGACCTGACCACATGACCTTCGACAGCACCACAAGATGATGGTAGCCCTAGTGCAAGTTTCATTGCCATTGGACCAGCGGTTGCCAAGTTATGTGTCATGAGAGACTCTTGCAGGTAAACTTTAACATTTGTGACGGACGGACGACGGACGACAGACGACGGACGGACGCCATTTGGATCCCTAAAGCTACTGTCACACTGTGCCGTCTAACGATTCCGTCTGCCTCCGTCTAAAATATTTACCTCAGACGGTGTCAGACAGTGGCAAATGGAATACAATAGAATACAATAGAACGAAAAAGCACCGTCTGACAACGTCTATACGTTTGTAATCCAGTTGAAAAACGCATTAAAAAGTCCAATAAACGTTTAATAAACGTATGCGTTCGTTTTTCAGACGGGATTGTTAAACGGCGCAGTGTGACAGTAGCTTTAGTCTCGCCTTCACCTCCAGTGAGCGAGACAAAAAGTCACATTGTGTAAATACACTGCCGTATGGAAAAATACCACTTAAGAACCTTAGCAAAGTTGGTTTGACTTATCATGAGCATTAAATTTTAAGCTAAATTGAAGAAGGTTATCGAAGATACCAACATTTCTCTAAACACCCTTAGTCCCTTACGGTTCATGGGTGTTCATTTGGTACCGTTATGTGAAATTATTTACAATTTACAAATGTGTACCATATGCATTCATGAACGCGACAAATTTTATTCATAATTAAAGCTACTGTCACACTGCAAAGTCTAACGATTCCGTCTGAAAAACGAACACGTACGTTTATTAAGCGTTTATTGGACTTTCAATTCGTTTTTCAGCTGGATTACAGGCGTATGTATACGTTGACAGACGGCGCAAGCCGTTCTGCATTGTCTAACGATTGCCACCGTCTGACACCGCCGAGGTAAATATTTTAGACGGAGGCAGACGGAATCGTTAGACGGCGCAGTTTGACACAGCCATAAGTCTCATGCAGATTATTATTCAACAAACCAATACATGAACACTGAAACAAATCTACCGTATTTACAGTTCTACTAAGCTCGTTAAGTTCCACACGGAGACTAACTAAAAGCCAGTGTTTGGGACAGTTTTCAAATTCTAGGTAATTAATTATCTTTAGATTTCAAAGACACATCTCTCATAAGTAACTTAAAGGCATGAATGTTGTATTGTTGTGCTGCGAGAGGGGGCAAATGAAATTCCCTGCGTGTAAGCCTCCCATTACCACACTCACATGTAAATCCCAGGAGTTTTGTTGTAATAGTTTTGAGAGGGTTACTTGGCATTAGCCTTTTCCGTTTAATATTAACACAGTATACCCATGATGTGAAGTATTGCCAATAATGCCGGTTAGTGTATTAAAACGTTTGGAAACATTAACAAGTATTTTGTAAGTGCTGTTGTACTGTTGTCTATAAACGTCATCGTGTTACGTCAGTACAATCATTAAAATAATGACGTCTTATAGGCCTAATATTGATTGAGATGTAGCTTTGATGATATAACAGGAACACAGAAGTATATGTATTGAAATGCATGTGTAGTTGTGTATGTGTTAACAAAGGCAATGATAATTACATTCAGATGCAATTCAATCATCATTAAATCACATCACAGGGTGGCCAGTTTTTCCGATTCTTCAAACGCCAAAGCCGGTGAGAAAACGCCAAATTTGCATTTAATGCGTTTCATGGGTAGCCACCCTAGATAAGGTTAGAAATGACGTTGTAATCAATTTGTAGCACATTTGAAACCTCTGCCGCGACAGAAAATTTGGGTGCCGCGGTTTACGCGCAGCCAGATTTTGAACATAAAGTACATGCGCGACCTGCTTTTAGGCCTATGTGGCATTTTTTAAAATGAAAATCAGGTTTTATAATGATTTGCTTATGTATGTCATTGTAAAACGCCAATTTGAATCAATTTGAAAACACATTTGAAAACAACATTTGTAGCACATTTGTAGCACATTTGAAACCTCTGCCGCGACAGAAAATTTGGGTGCCGCGGTTTACGCGCAGCCAGATTTTGAACATAAAGTACATGCGCGACCTGCTTTTGGGCCTATGTGGCAACTTTTTTTCAGGTTTTATAATGATTTGCTTATGTATGTCATTGTAAAAAGCCAAAAACAAAAGTCTAAACGAAAAAAGTTTGGCATTCACTTTGAATTCTTAAACGTCAAACCAACTTTAAATCACGCTAAGTTTGGTGTTTTGGTTTTAAAAAAACGCCAAACTGGCAACCCTAACACATCAATGCAAACAAACAACAACAACAACAACAACGACATGATAACATCATCATCAAAGTCACGTATATCGACAGGAGGCGGTTCATCTCCTGACACGACTGCTTACGTGGTGATTACACCTCCACGCTCCTAAGCCATGACATCGTCAGAACATCTCTTTTGAAAATAATTTCTGTTTTGGAACATGTGTCTCAGCCGGGAGGACATTCCGCGCCCTCGTGTCAGAAGCAATGAAAAGGGCTCCTCTTATTGTTGCCTAGAAAAGAAGAGCGAGAGAAAAAAGAAGGAAAACGTACATACATTTCCAACGATATTAGCAATGGTAATGAAATATTCATGGTCATGGCGCTGCAGGGATGGCTTTTGATCAATATCCGAACGAGGAGCCCTCGCGGGGGTAACAGGCGCAGGCCCCCGTGTCTGATGGCCTCCAGCGCCAATATCGTACCCGTATTCGAGCTGGCTGCGATACGGACCGGCTGCCCGCTGGTTGACGCCAACAGACAATGCTCAAAATTACTTACATGAGTGCGTACCTGGCGAATTGGTTCGGCAAAGGCAGACAAGGATAACATGCAGCCTTGTTTTTATGGACATTTTCATCAAACTTCAGTTTAATAATCTTCCGAGCAATGATCTAACAAATATTTTATTGTATATTTTCCACCGAATAGCTCTTCGTCGAATTGTGTGATATGTTTGCCAAATAATGGAAGTGTGTGTGATAATCATAGCACCTTTTAAAGATTTTTTGATATTGATGTATTACTAAAAAGCAGAAACATTTTAGTTGATATGTCTACCAGTGATCTGTGCAAATTTAGTTACTATCATGCATCTTTTCCAACACACACACACACACACACACACCATCACACACACACACCCACCACTCACACAACACAACACCACACGCACACACACATGCATGCACTGATGCAAACATTTTCGGGCAAAATGAACGCAAAACGCTCTCAGGATTTTCGACAGCACCCGATATATAGGACTCACGTTGTTCTTGTGTTATGATACGTTTACTATTAAAAATTACAATACCAACTATATTATTCAGAAAGTGGGAGAAAATACACCTTTTTAATCGTCATTTAAAGAAAAACATACAAGTACCTTCTTTTAAGAGTTATCCTGTTCCTCGAATTATGACAGATTTTCAGTGGCTCATATAAAAGAGAGATAGAGGAATAAAATCCATTGGTCCGTATTCAGAAAGGAAGTTTAATTCTAATTTCTTAACACCATAATAAAATCTGGGGTTTGAGTATGGAAAATTTTATCGTAGGTGAATGCTCTCTGACTAGTAGCAGTAAAAAAATGAGTGAAATGAATGTTGCACTTTTTTTACACACCTAACAAGTCACAGGTTGAAACACCCATTTTTCATTAAAACAATGTATATACTTTTAAAAAAAAACTTCCATAGTTTAACCTCTGAATTAAGCACCATGTTCGAGATAAAGATCTTCAATGAATATACGGGTCCTTGTCAAAGTTTATGTATGCATGTTAAAGTCAGATGTGTTGATTTATATCGTCTCGCTAATGTGATGTTTTTCGTTTTGTTTTTGTCTTCATTACACAGATAACAAAAGTGCAGCGGGTAATGGAAAGAAATTGTGTCCTTCCAAAGACTTCACTGATCGAGATCGAAAAGAGCCATCTTACTGAACTTTCTACGCGGGCTGTACAGCAACCTAAAAGCGGTGAACTTTTCCACTGATTGCTGAAATGTGTGTGTTTCGATGTTCAATGTGACAAAACCGGTCGCGTATCTCGAGTCACAGTTCAGTTTACTGTTTGGTAGAAGGCTTGATCTTCGTGCACCGCCATCGTCCGACGATGAGTAAGTGATGCAGCGGTGAAGTGGAGGTGATACAGCACAGACGTTGAGCAATTAGGGCACTCCCCTTCTTCGTCTCTAGCCGTGTCTCTGACACGTGGTTTGTACTTATCGCTGATGATTTGGCCCAGCATCTTATCGATCAATTAAAGCGAGGATATTTTGAGCTATTCCCCAAGAGCTGTCGGCCGATGTGACACGCACGCTCGCTTGTAATCTTGAAACGTATCTCATACCAGTTCCACATTTTCCTCCATATTTCAGGAATATGTCCACTTTCGATAAGATGATTGACAACTTCGTATGAAATCGACATCAACACTTGATTTTACTACACTTCGATAGGTATTTTTGTTTCGTTTATCTGTCAACACGATTCTATTCCGAACTACGGACATCACAGTATGATTATCAACAAAGTTGGGAGCACTCTTAGCGGTCAATTCACCTGGAGTTTATAGCATGACGACCGACTATGGATGTCAACTGTACGGACAATTGTACCCAAGGCCCCGAAACGGTCGAGGAGCTTGATCTTGGTACCTTAATACTTCTTGCCGTCGGCGCCGGTATCGCTAGCATCATCACAGTCGCCGGAAACCTCCTCGTCATTGTCGCTTTCGCCCGCGAAAGACGATTACGTTGTCTGAGCAACTACTTTGTGCTAAGTATGGCAGCGGCTGATCTACTCGTAGGGATGTTCTCTATGCCGCTCTACACCACGTATATACTGCTGGGTAAGTGGCCATTAGGCCCCCACATTTGTGATGTGTGGTTATCGTTAGACTACGTTTGCTGCGCTGCTTCTGTATTGGGAATCTTCCTCATCAGCGTCGATCGATACCGGTCGTTGTCGGCACCGATGACGTATCGCCACCAGATGACACGACCTCGCGCGATGGCCCTCATCCTGGCCACATGGGTGATATCATTGCTTCTCTTCGGTGTGCCCATCATTGGTTGGCAGTATTTCGAAGGAGAAAGGACAGTAGCGGACGATCAATGCGAGGTACAATTTATGAACAATGCCTGGTTCACGGCAGGATCCATCATTTTGATATACTGGTTACCACTCTTAGTTATTCTTGTCTTATATACTCGTATTTACCTCTTAACGCGAAAACTGACGCGTCGACAAGCTCGTATAATAGGTAGATTAAGTTTACGCGCCAAGAAGAAGCGGAGAAGCCGCACAGAAACGACAGCAACTGAGCACCTTCCTTCCCGCGCCGAAAACGGGAACCATCGCACATCAGCCCAAACAGATTCGGACGATACGCCGCAGGATGCGGGTCCCTATGTGCCCGATACGGCCTCCTCTGAAATGGGGAAAGAGTATGATACGGTTAGTCCGCTCCCTCACCGATCCAACTCGGCCGAGGAAAGCGACGACTTTGACGCGAACAGCATGTTTAGCGCTGGGGAAAAGACGCCCGATCATTACAATAAAAGAACTCATTGGGCGACATCCATGCGCAACGATAACCATTCCATTTATTCGGACTGCGACGCAGAAACCCATCCCATGAAAAGACCTTCCAGTTGCTCTTCTCTTCCAACGGATCGCAAGGGTCTCAAATCAGCCATCTCCAATTACAAACATAAGGACCACAACCTCGGACGAGCGCTCTCCTCCGTTCTCGTCAACCTCCGCGAAGCGAAAGCCGTGAGGACTCTGAGCACCATTTTGGGATTCTTTGTTCTGTGTTGGACACCCTACAGTGTCCTTGTTATCGTCAAAAGTTTCTGTGAGAGTTGTGTCGACGACAAGCTGTACATGTTTAGCTATTGGTTGTGCTATATTAACAGTACTTGCAATCCATGTTGTTACGCTTTCGCCAACCGCGACTTTAAAGTAGCGTTTAAGAAAATCCTCACGTGCGGTAAGCGTCGTTACGAGTGGAAGGATGTCTTCTAGAGTGGCGACACGCCGCGTGTTTTCTGACCTTTTCCTCCGGAGACTGTTAAGTCTGTCAGCCAATTTAGAACGAGCGTAAGCGGGGTAAGTGGATTTTCTATCTACTGAAGAGGGATGGATGTGTTTGTACATGTCTTCTAAAAACCCGCAAAGCAATCAAGGTAAAGTACAAGTGAAGCGCAAGATGGTTGAGCAAAAGGAAAGAGATAAGTCATATTGGAGGAGAGTTATTGAGTCAGATCGCGTGCTGATGAGAACTCACGATACAGGAATTGTCGACGCCTGCTGACGATTAAAATGGGGTCCCTCCAATCCCCCAGCGAAATTTGTGCTAGATAATTGCGATATTTAATCTGCAAGTTTGTGAGGTACTCCATGCTGAACGCAGGACGGACTTCTTAAGAGGTTATCTTTATACGCTGAATGGGATTACTATATCAGTGTTTTTTAAAGCAGAGATCAACTATGCATCTAAACCATCCGCAATCAAATGAAAAAAAATGTCTTCAGCATCAATCGGTGTCAAATTTGGTCCAGCTGATATTAGACTATTTTACGTAACATCGTAACTTAATTTAAGTACCGATCAGTCCATTATATTTGAGTCATAGAAATATTAAATTTCTTCAGAAAATAAACATCATAAGTGTGTACATGTACGTATTCTAAGATACGCCGTTGCGTAGTCATATAATTATCATAAAAGCAACATAAGGGCTGTTTCATTGGAAAATTGTTTTAGTATTTTGAGTTTGATCACCGTCTGGCAACAAAAGGGACCACATAAGAAAGAGATGATCTTGAGATCTATTTTGATCATTCGGTATGTTGGAGCTTAACTCCAAACGGTGCTAAATTCACTTTTTTTAAATGCATTCCTTCCCTCCAAGATTGATGTGCAGACATGAGGGAGATGCAACTAAAACTGGAATACTTGGTATATGCTGACATAATTTGGATCCAAGATATATTTTCTAGCGAGAGAAAAAAATGGTTGACTAATGTATTGATTTTAATAACTCAATGATTGTTTACATTTCCCAACGTTTGGAATAAAGTTCTTTAATATTGAGAACAGAATTTAGAGTCAAATGCCCGAACGAATGGTATTACTTTTGCGTCGAGTCTGCTATTTGCAGAGCAGAGTCCCAGAAGGTATTGTTATTATCTCTTGATCTCGGGATCTTCGTTGTATAGAAAACAAGATGATACATTAAGCAGACATTTTTTGTCTGTGTCGTATGAAACGAAAAGCAGCTGTGACGATTAGTTCTTCTTGCCTGAACGCTCACGTATCAAGAAAAACATTTGGAGTTAGTTAAAATCCAGATGTTTCTTGAGAATTAACGTAAGCGTAATGTTTCAGAGCGATAACTACTGTCTATATTATATTTAAAAGTTAATTTATATTTCGGAGTGTGCTTGTTAACACGGTCTTCTGAGTACGTAAATCAATTAATACTGTAATAAGACTTTTCTTTGATGTATAGTGTATTAGGATAATCATCAATGCTCACGTTTCTGCACAACTGGATTTAAGTAAAGCGGTTGTCAGATAAAAATTCTTTGCATTCCATAATTAATAAGATTTATGAAGTTTTATAAACATAAATAATGACGTTTTTAGGTGAAAAGAATTAAATATAAAACTAAGAATTTAAGTAAAGTAAGGTATTCATGTGCATCTTACTTGATTGTGTCAAATTTTGTCATTTTGCATCAATTTACACGTTTACAAAGCGAAAGATTGTTTATGACAACCCAACATCAGCAAGAACATCGAAATCAGGCCTGGTATTGAGGTTGACCTAAAAAAAATAAGAGATAATTTTGACAGTCTGTTCTGAAGCTTGTGTTGATTTTAGTTTCCTGGACCGATTTGGGGAGAGAGTGTTGGTGATTCACGTATCATGATCTTTGCATTTACGAGAACCAGCTCCTAGAGATTATTCGTTGTAGTACCACTGATAAGTGCTAATAAGTTAAACGAATTCATTTTTTTCAAGCTATATACAACTAGTGCATTCGAGTGTGGGCAATGGGGACGTGGGACTCGCTTACAAATTCAGATACGATAAGCAATTTTAAGGTACATGTAAAACTTTTTCATAACAAAATTAAACAAATATGTGCAGATTTACATATGTTTATTAGCAGGGATGTTTTATTTGATGGCATTTGTCTATTTTTTTTTATTGGCATGCCGCATAACATTAACCAACTGCATGATGTCCATTGCTGTTTCGTGATTGATAGGGTAATCGGCATCGTGAATTAATTTGCAGGTGTGGTTAAGAAGTCTGTTAGCGTACTTTGGTTCTTTACAAACACCGTTCTAAAATAGCACAACAGTTTTGAAGCATACAATTAAACTAACAGAACTACGAATCAGATGGTTTGTTAGCAAACATGAAGTTTACTATAAATGATGAAAGTAATGTTTGTGATATTTTTTTTTACCCATTACAAGAATGGATTGAACTGGGAACCACTGCGATTGAATGTTAGCATAATTTTGTGACATGACGTCATTAATTTCATTTCTGTTTATTCAAACGCTAGTGAAATCTGAACATAATTAGGATTGATAATCGCGTTGGTTGATTGATCGTCACCAACCACGAAAAAAATCAAATCAGGCGAATATTAAGATTTAATTTGATGTTGGATACAAAATAATTCAATCGTCTTTTCAGAAGGTATTGCAATTTCAACCACGTAGCTGAGGTGCCCATATTCATTTCAGCTTGGTTTGGGTGTTACGTAGTAATCGCTTACGTACTGGATTCATTTCCAGAACTAACAACAACAAATTATTCTCAAGATGAAGTAATCATGTTGCGTTTACAAGTAGTCTTGCTGTCTGAGGTATCATCACTGGCTTATTTATGATCTGATGAAGTTGTTAAAAATCGGCGATAGACGAAATTAGTTGTGTAACATGAAAATGATGAATACAAATTCATTCAAATTTGATCTTGACGCTATTGCTATCATTGTATCAAGCCGTAATGATTGTACTGTACAAGAAAATGTTTGTAATGACTGTAAAAGCTTACGAGTACTTAGGACAAGACCCTCCCCCCTCTCCCATCAAATTTTCTCTACAATTCATGTTATTTAGTTTTAGAACAGACTTGATTGACGCGGCCTAGATATTTCAGATCCAATTGGCTATGCAATCATTGGAAGGGTTCGATGTCTAATAAGATTGTGCTGATTTTCGGTTAAATAATAGCCGAACATCATGTCATAATGTAGCCTCTTAACTCATTTGTTACGAGTAAACAAAACTCGTCAGCTCAAAACAGCCCTAGATACCGAACACTTGAAAGTGAACAGTAAATTAAAGATTGTTCCTCTTCACAAGCTCCATATAGATCACCGACGAAAGATTTCCCTTGTTTTGTCTTTCTTTCTTTATCCATGCACTGATGTAGCGGAAACTGCAGTTGCTCAATTTGCTCAGCAATCGTTGCGTTGCCTAATCACACAATACGCCTCCTCTTATTTCAACCAGGTAGCTGAACGTGTTGGTTAACGTTTAGGCCTGTTCGGTGGCCTATGTGAACGATATCTCTGGAAAGGGCCGTATTGATAGCGTAAAGTGCGATTCGGAGGAGAAGCATACTTCGCGCTCTTGGATATCAAAAGTGTCCATGATAAGACCGATCGTTGTTATATATATTGAGTAAATAAAACTTGCGGTGTACTCACACACGGGCAGACCAATACATCCTCTTCATTACACGCGGATTCTTCCGTTGCTTTAACAAAATGGGGCGACAAAGTGACATTACGTAAATTCTCGAAAACACGGACTTACGGTCTTTTTTGACGGGACAAGGACCGTCCGTCAGATGTGACGAGTTGTAATCAATCACACTTATAACGGTTACCAGGAAAACGAAACGAGGGGGAAATTATAATGTCACGCAAAATACAATGACTATATTCGATAGACGGTTTGTGCTAGTGTTGAGATTACCGTGGACAACTGGCAGACAGCCTGACCCAAATTGCAGTCAGTTAAATGTGATATATTTTTATTTTAAATCTGGCGACTTGACAAACAATAATTAAGTAAGTAAGTAAATCAAATCACATTTTGTCGCCTTTAGTTCGTTTTTATTACAGGTTCAACAGAAGCATAATTACATGGAGCTTCCTTCAATTCAAGCTGTATAAATTTGTTCAGGAAAATTACATTTAATTATATTCGTAATCATCATCATCATCATCAAAGTGTACATTTACATCTTTTATCTAAAACAAAGTTCAAAGCTCAAATAATCCAACCGAACCGCACATAACACAAATCAAAACACAGAAGTATGATACTGATCTCAAATTAATGAACATATTAAAATCCATATGTGAGAATAACCACATTTATTTTTTTCTTTACGCACATTACTTTTTTAACACTTTTAAACTTAAAATCGGAATCGGAATTTTACATTTGCATAAAAGTTAAATAGTGCACATAAGCACAAGTACAGTATTTGAATCTTCTTAACGTTTACAAAACCATTTCAAATTGGTATATAATGGAAAAAATGTTTATTCTTAGTATTTAATTATACATTGAAATGAAACGATTACTCCGAAAGATTCGTGTTAGGCGCCTTTTCGCTTTCACCGCAGTATGTTAATTTCTACCACTATTTCCATTTAATCTGATTGAAGTGCCATGTCATCATAAACATCGCACGCTACCTTAGTTTTTAAAGAAGACTTAACATATAACATATTCACGAAGACCGATCTATACTTCGTGAGAGAAATAATTATGCCCGCCTGCTACGTAACATTTCAACACGAAGTGTAATAAAAATCAGACAAAGGGGCTTTACAATATAATCATCTGTTTTTCCGGGACAAGTTCTCACGCAATCATAGGTTCAATCACGGTGAGTTCATTAATATTTCATGAACTGTATCAAGAATATTCCGTATCTTTAAACTATCATGGTATTATAACACCATTTCGTCGTTCACGTGTGGTGAACATAATGTTCCAAACGAGTAGACGTTGTCAAACAGTCTGTATTTTGTATGGCTTGTCACGATCGGCAAACATTATTCCACTTTCGATTGGGATCAGATTTATCGAGCGAAATCTGATATTTTTAGAAGAAAAAAATGAATCGATATAATTATGCATGGTAGCTGCTGAATTTAGACGGATCGTTGGGACCCATTGTTATCTCGTTCGTGTTTAATGGTAAATGCTCAACTTGTCACACTGTAAGTTATTGGATCAAATAATCGACTAGAAGGTCTTAATGCGAAAAAAAAATTCTCGTAATGATATCTAGCTTTTTTTTACAAGCAATTTCCGTACACCATCGCAACTCCAGGTCTCTACCATCACAATAAAACTCAAGTTACCTAACCCCCCCCCCCCGAATATACATTTGAAGGACACATATGAGTTAGTATTTGCCAACAAGTTAAAAAGGGGGACAACGTATTTCAATAGTTATTTGCAAACAATATCTACGCGTATTTTATTTGCATGGATAGTAAAAAGAATTGCCGGAAACCTTGTGTTAGGCATTCTACAGGCCTTCCCAGATTTCAAAATTTGACAACAACCTTCCTGGATTTGCCAACAAATTTTTTAAGTCGTGGTGGTGGGAAGGGGAGGGGGTTCGTAATCCAACACCCCCTCTAGCGACGGCCCTGGGAAAGGCACGGGCACGAATGACGATGTCAGATCTGGTGAGATACGCGTTCATCAATGTCGACCACAAACATCTTGCTAATAGGAATATAATTACTCCATAGCATGGGTGAATATGATCATGGTGAAATATATTTCTGTCCCGTGGCTGTCAAATATCGGAAGACCAGTAATTGGTGGCGTCCTTTCATCATATTATCTTTTAAGTATTTCCGGTCCAGGTGATGACATATAAATGATGTTACTATATCATCAAAATGGTTTTTAGGTTTGTTGGGCTTAGAGGGGATTGTAAATGTACACATCAGCAAAACAGTTTAAATGTCATAGACCACACGCGGTATTTAATTTTAGATTTGAGGGGACGGGTAAAGAACGGTTCATACATGTAACGCGTGCACAATACATATCGTGCGTCCCTATATTCACCCATATCATCAATACCATTAGTATATTTCGTAATCATTTGCTTAAGCGTTAGATTTAAACTACAAGATGGGATTTTAATTTGGAGCTAATATGATCAATAGTATTTATGGTCAAAACTTCGGTAAGTTCTTCTTCAAAGTTCTTCAGTATTTAATTGTTATATCTGTTTATTTTTATTTGTTATTTCATATTTGAAACTTAATTTTAGAGAGTAGCCTCCCTCCAACGAAGGCGAAAGATGTGTCCGTTGTCTCTTGCACAGTATTGATATTAGAAATGTTGTTTGTGAGAAATGTTATTCTGCACAACAACCTGAGACGAATCTGATATCGTGGAAAAACATCGCGTTGCTGGTATCGCGATAATAGCATTACGCCAAATATTCTTTTTACTATGTGTACCCGCACTGGCGTACAAGATCAATATAATATACATGCATATCATTCAAAGAAACTAGGTGAAAGTATGTTTGTGTTTTGCATTTTTAGGTGTTATAATGTAAATTGCCCTTCATGTGGAAGACTCTTTACTTCTAAACAACATGTTTGTCCTTTAATAATACTAGAATATGAAACATGGTAATTTCTGTTTAGCTAAGACAAAATAGTACGTGGCTGTGCAGCCGTCCTTTGTCCTGAAAAGAAATACCGCGCACAATTTTTGGTTTAATTTGATAATCGTCAGCGTTGCCGTACTTTCCGTTAGACCTTGGCATATTCAACAACAATATGATTTTAATAGCAAAGTGATTCACAGACCTCTATAAACAAGCAAGATCAGAGAGCGTGAAAATCCGGTGATGTACTTGACCTTATTTCCGAAATATTGCGATGATAAAAGCAACTGAAATCAACATTTTTGTCCGCGTTTGTCGTATTCATGCTACAGAAACGGCAAGAGCATTTCCTTGTCAGAAACACACTGCACTGCAAAATGCGAGATGTTGAATTTAACACCCGTTGTGCTGCATTTAACACCAGAGGTGTTGCTCCACGTTTTAAATTGGTCTGACTTGCAGACGTAAGAACTTATCCTATATACTAAAGAGATTACCATCATCAATTAACTGCCTTGAACTAAGGCTAGTGTGGCCTGTTTTGAGGTTCTGATCTTACGACAGAGCATGGGCAGTGATAGTAGAAAAAGTCGGAGAAGGAGTGTATTAGTACTCTGGGGATGGAAAAAGCCGCATGGTTTGGAACCGAGACTAAGTATAAATATCTAGGAGTGGTGTTGAAGTTTAACACTGTGGATATCATTTGAACACCAAAAGAATCACTGCAAACACCAAGAGTGCCACCTTGACCACAAAATGTGTTAAATTCAGTACCAAATTATGTTATCCATATAGAGCAACAAAATGGGTAGTAATTCAACTCCGTAGTGTTTGGAGTATGGACATACAAAGTTAGAGCCTGCGGATGGATTTATGAAAGATTAATGATTTGAGGAGTTTAGAACATACAGCGACTTGGGATTTTCTGCTTCAAAACGGTAAAAGCTAATGGGAGCTCAATGACATATCAAAAAATGAAATCTGATTGACAAGTTAAAATCTCAATACCTGCGGCTTGAATATTTCGCAAACATCATCATGATTTTTCATACATAATTATGCTCTATACAGTGGTATTCTAAAGAGGCTATGTAATTTGTATACAGACTAAGATACGCGGTAAATGGTCCAGATGCAAAAAGTTATCATTACTTAATGTCGTTAAATAATTTCACTTATCCGAACAAGCAGCCTGCTTTAATAAGCGTCCAGGAGTAAGAAGAAGACAAACTACTGTGGCTAAGCTGTACATTCATTTACCATTTTCAATAACGTTTCCAATAAAAAGAAACCCACCATTGGCTTTGAAACGTTAAAGCGTGAGTTTAATGAAATTAAATTATTTTCATTAGAGTTATTTATAGCGCTAAGTTGTCATTGGCTTTATATCACGATTTTCAAATTGAAATAACCGATGAATGGTTTGCACACATATTAGAGAGGTGTATATTTATATGCAATATTTAATTAAACCGTTTATATTGCGCATGAAATTTCAGCATGATAGCAGCATGTACACACTGATGTATTAACCAAGGAATTATTCCTTTTTGATAAACGTTCGGGAAGAGCAAAATGTGTTATTAACGAGCAAGTCGTATTGTGTTCGAGACCAAACATAGTAGAATAAAACGGAAGCATTTACACGTCCACACAAAACAAATGAGAAAAGTCTTTTTGCTGGCATAGAATCTAATATCCAGCCGTTACCATGGTACCTATCGAATTCTTGGCTGATATCGTACACTGTACCCCTTTCCAATCCAATTAGGGGAACGGTTGAGAGGCTACAACGGGCAATTGATTTCTGTGTCGGGGGCCGAGATAGAGAACAGAAAAATTCATGGGATGAATAGAGGGGGAAAGCTGCACGCGGCGAAAAGGTTAACTCTCCTATGATTGGCGAGCATGATAAATTTAGACTGCAATCAATTTGCATCATTGATTTCCACCATTTATGTTGTCAACAGAGGTCCGATCGCAGCGGAGCGCGGATGGACAAGGGACCCGTCCCCCTGGCCCTCCCTAACCTACTTCCTCCCCATCTCCTTCACGTTTTTTCTCAATACAGTTGAATAATGTGCCTCCATAGTTATTCACTGAAAATTAGCAGCCAAAAATACAACTAAAACAAAGATCATGATGCTGAATTAAGCATTACATCTTCCAACCCACCCACCCCCCAAAAATGAATTGGAACATTACATTTTAACCCGAAGTGAGGGGAGCTATTAATAGGGTATATGATAGAGCTCTTTTTGCCCCGATAAATTAATGATTGTACGCCATGGATTTTTCATTTAGGTGTTATATAATTGAAAAGCAATACGGAGGATAGTGGAGTTTACAGGCGACGTTGTATTACTAAAGATGACAACATAGGTTCTACTTATAGTCCAGGATCATCCAGCTCACAAATTCTTAAAGGGGATTTAGTTTTGGTTTCATGTTTGCAGGACAAGGTCCCGATTTTTAAACAATAAGTGGTAAATGGTGACCTCAATTCCGCAGAGTTTATTTTGAAAAATCCAAAGCACACGATACGTGAACACACACCTCGTGGTCCAGTGAAATTATTAGATCGCCGATCAAATAATTATTTAATCATGCCCAAAACACAACATTTTTACTCCATGATTATTGTAAAAACAACAAACACTTTACGAGGGAAGCAAATAACTAAAAACTCTTGTCCAGTACGATAAAGATTTTTTTAAATCTTCACTAATAGTACAACCAGCAGAGATTAATGAGGATATTAATACGCCAGCTTTAAGTTGAACTTGGCGAGCAAGGGTTAAATTAATATATTAGATTAATATACTGCTCTATAGGCCTAAATGAAGACAGATTGATATATTTATATAGATAATCTGACTTTAAATAAACATAGACGGCCAAAACTGAAATATACTTGTCTCTGTTTTAATATCATTACTTGACTTTAGCAAAGTTAGATGTAAAGTATGGCATGTTATTTTTATTCAAATGGTCAACTATATAGGTAATGAAGTATACTAATGGAAATAAATGCATTTAATTAATTCCGGAAAGGTGCGTGCGTACTTCTCAGTGTGTTGGAGACGAGTTTGAACAACATAATTCTGACCGGCTTTATTTGGATGTAAATTAGTCAGGAAGAAAATTAATTTTAAAAAGCATGTAGGATGGAGTCTATATTATCGGAGGGTTCTGTTATGTTTAATCAATACATTACACGCAATGTGCATTTAATGACTCTGTGTGTTCCTTTTCGGCTTATGAACGGAAAATTAACGCGATATGAGTGGGATTGCTGCGCCATTATCATTATGTTGCCTGCCAGACATCCTGAGATAAACATCATCCATCATGTCGTTAATGATTGCTAATTGGCGCCAAAAAGTTCAGTGACTTGAAGAAAACGATCAACATAATTGACAACATTGTCAAACCCATAGTATAAATTCACGTTCTAATTTCTTCCTCATATTTGAATATAAGAGGTTAACAAGATGGTTATTTTTCGAGGTACCACGTGAATATTATTCCAACAATCCTTCAGGTTTGGTGATATCTGCACCTATATTTGTTTTTTCTTTCTTATAATGAGTATAAACTTGAACACATGTACTGTCCAAACATTGAGAAGAACGCTACCATTGCGTTGATATTAAGTGTCACCATTTACAATATTATATTTTTTATTAGTTATTCCATAACGAAATGTTTAATTATTTCTAAAGTGTAACTTTAGCCATAATTTCTGGAATCTGTCAAATTCGCAATTTGGTGTTGGAAGTCATGTACTACCGATGTCATCAATCAAAAGCTAGCAATATTTTGGTTAACATTTCCACCAAACTATCAGTCCAAATCCTCTTGAACATGTGTCAATTTAGACCACTTTCTCGCTTGGACACATTTCAACATTCTTTTAATTGTGGACTATAGCTGCAAGGCCATACAGGCCTACAATCAATTAAACATAATAAAATGGTTGCATTAGTATTTCATTCGCTTGTGACATGTCACTCATAAAACTTTGCATTGCATTGCTGTCAGTGTACATCATACTTCGGACAAAATCAGAAAAATACCGTCTTTGAATTAGACTATAGCGATCGATCCGTAATCATGGAGCATCTCGCCCCTGGTTTAAATATTATCACGTTTGTTGTAAATAATTACCACCAGGGTTATTCTTCATCTTTCAGTTATCAGATAAGAGGATAATGGAAACCAAAATTTCCCATGTTAATATGCCCTTTTAATTACGTCTCTATTGCGTTAATGTGTGCAGAACATTCTTCAAGACTGTACTGATAATGACGTCACATAATTTATATACATAATATCCTTATATGAGTTCTTTTGCCAAAAGTGTTATCAGATTTCAAGAACTTACGTCATTTGTTTTACTATACCGTTTCTTAAATAATTGTATTGTATTTGTTTTGTTCTCCAAGAAAGGAACTTGTTTTATGTAATGTAGTTATAAACGAAACCAGATTATATCTCGTTCAATTGAGCTAAGAATTACATTTCAAATATGCATTCTCATACAGCTGAAGTGGTGATCCAAGGGTCC
>JZLH01S0608479.1:22790-34612 GCA_001188425.1 Eucidaris tribuloides | reverse complement strand
TCGCATTTCCCTTCAATACTGACGTGGACGTCATCTAGACGGCGAAAATAGCCTTTGTTCAATGACGTACATAATAAATGAAACAGTAAGCCTCCCGCTCTGAGTCCATTTCAGTGTATGCTTCACCGGTACACAGTTATGATTTAACACGAAGTCATTAACACTTTCAACTTCCAGGTCGTCGACATGGGCTTAACAGCATGCCGGATCATCTGGGTTAGGCGGAATACACGTTGGGGACATTGTGATAATTTACATGGCCTATGTTCTAAGTATATACTAATCCTAGTCCCGCCACATCTTAAAATATGTGGGGTGGTTCGTGGGGTGTGGATAAGGGGGGGGGGCGGCAGGGTTTGACACCACAGTGTGACTTTCCATAGTGAATTAGTAAAGGTGTCAGTTAGTTAGTCTTGATTTTTTCCCCTAGGTTGATGCATTGCTTATATTCGATGATTGATTGATTGATTGATTGATCTGACGTGTTTGATGAATTGTTAATTGATTGATTGATGATTGATTTATTTAATTTGACGTGAATACAATTATAACTTGAATAATTTTAGTTTCAATTTATTTTAATATGAATATCATGTATATTTGTGTAAGTGTAATAGTATTTGTAGGTTATGTTTACCCGTTTCTAGTTTAAAAGTAATGACGATTTGATTGGGGATAGTCTTCAGTTGGCTGCTGAAATTACTCTAGAATTCAAGTAACTATGCATGCTGATTCTTCCGTGTGAAACGATGTTGCAGTCAAACGATGGCTCATTTTAAAACAATAATGTAATATCCCTCGTTGCAGGAACCTGCTGTGTGGCTCTCTGATGGGATATAATCTTTTATCGTGCCCCGAGAGAATTAAATACTAATAAGTTCATGCTTTTTGATGTCTCTTAAAAGTAAACAAATTAGAGATAAATCCTTCCCAGCTGGAGATCACACGCTGTTTATATATTTAAACTCATTTGGTTCTGAGGTATTTTCAAGTGTTCCCAATCATTCCTAACCTTTATGTTTCTCGTGTGTGTGATAACTGATATTATAATTGTATGTAGGCCTATTTGTTTTTATCGTGCAGGGCCCCTTTTGGTTGAGAGCAGTTTTTGGTCTCGCCTGCGTAGCGTGAGCGAACATAGGTATTACTATTTCCGGTGTCGGCGTTCGGCGTTAGGGTCAAGGCGTCCGGCGTCGTCGTCGTCAACAATTGTGTTGTACACACAATAACTTTCTATAGTGCGATAGGCTGGATCACCAAATTCATACCATAGGTCCATCTTCCTTTGAAAGGCACAGTTAAGTTCGAATATGAGTCGATTTGATAGGCCAAAGGTCAAGAGTCGAATGAACTTTCCCGTATTGACTTGGCACTGCAGTGTACACACATAACTTTTATACTTCGACGGTAGGGATTTGCGCCAAATTCATACATAGGGTACCATCTCTTGAAGGCACAGGTCAAGTTCGATATGAGTCGAATCTTGAATAAGGTCAAAAGGTTCAAAGCAATACCCATGATGGCACTGTGCTATGTTGTACACCAACAATAACTTTCATACCTCGGGAGGTAGGTGTCAAATTCATACAAGAGGTCAAAATCTCTTGAAGGTGCAGGTCCATAGTTCGAAATGTGAGTCGATTTGAATAAGGTCAAACGTCAAAGCCGGTAAATGAATTCCAGACTGGGCACGCGTGTATGTTCGTACACACAATTTCATATACCTTCGAGGTAGGATGTCAAATTCATACAGAGCGTACCATCTCATGAAGGTGGAGGTCAAGTTCAATGTGGTTGAATTTGATTTAAGGTCAAAGGTCGATGAACTTTAATGACTCGGCCTGTGTCTGTGTTGTAGCACACAATAACTTTCTATAGCTTCGAGGTGGATCAGCCAAATTATACATAAGTCATCTCTTGAAGCAAGTGTCATTCGAATATGAGTCGAATTTGAATAAGGTCAATGTCAAAGGTCAATGAACTTTCCATTGACTGGCACATGGCTATTTAACTTTCTAACCTTCGAGTAGGAATTGTTCAATTCATACAAGAGGTCCATTTCTGAAGGTGCAGTCAGGTTCGAATGTGAGTTGAATTTGATATAAGGTCAAAGGTCAAAGGTCAATGAATTTCCGATGACTGGCACTGTTGGCTGTGTTGTACACACAATAACTATTCTATAGCTTCGAGGTGGGATCACCAAATTCATACCAGAGTCCATCTCTTGAAGGCACAGATCAGTTCGTAATATTGGTCGATGTTGGAATAAGGTCAAAGGTCAAAGGTCATTGAACTGTTCATGACTGGCACTGTGCATGGAATAATTATAGCTTATTCAGTATTAACAGCATTTTAGTGTTATCTGATTCCTAGGGATAAAGTAGGCCATTACCATTATTGGTATATAAAACTGTCAGGAACCACGAATTCACCCCTCCTAAATGCTGGACAGCCTCAGAAGTAGTTATAGCATGAGTTTGACATGCAGTCTCTTCATGACTGCGATATGCAGCGCGAGACACGCTTGGCGCTTGCTTTGTCTTGTTTACTGAAAGGGCTACCCTGCTTAAATAATGGAAATAACAAATAATTTTTTCTTAGTTGACGTTAGTTAGTTGTATTAGTTAGCTTAGTTTAGTTAGTTAGCTTAGTTAGATATATTATAGTTAGTAATCTATTATTGAGGGGTTGCCTCATTTGAAAACTTGGGATGGATTTTTTTTGCGCATGCCGGTTGGATGACTCATTGTGGTAAGGGTCGTGGCGGGGACTAGAATGCATGGAAAGGAAGAACGAGAAGAGGGAAGGGGAGGAAGGGTTTCGGGGTGACATTTAACATGACAATTTATAACCCACGTTGCACAACTTTTGCTGTGTCGATTCTGCATTCTGATTAAAATAACATTCCAGTTTTGGCCCCCGGGGGGGGGGGTACTCAGATTTGGTTCCGAAGGTGGGTGTGCGTGCTGAAGTCCGAAGAAACCCGACCCTTTGTTAAGGGTATTTTTTTGCGGAAGATAGGTACCATATTACTTAAGGGTTTTTATCAAGAAAAGTGCCTTTTTTTTAAGCATCTTTAGCGATGAAATAGTAGCTAAAATAATCTAGTGTAAATCGTAAAATTTTCAAAATATGAACCATTTTTAAAGATTTTTTCCCCAAAACCATACCATGGCTTTAAGGATTTTTTTCGCGAAAAAAGTCACCTATTAGAGCGTCACACGTCACCGTCACCTTTACTAGGGAAGTGGTTGGCACTGGGTTGCCGGGGCCTGGCGGTGTTAATACGAAGGGATACACACTTTATAGCGGTATGTCGAGTGGGAAAGTGTGACGAAACATACACAGTGACGGCGCGAAAAACATAATAGACCCTCAGATACTGTACAGCAAAAACTTTGGAAGTTCCTCTCCCGGATTAATAAAGTATTAATCAATTTATTTCCATATTATCCTTTGTCTGTCACAGATAACGAACTCTATCCAAGGCATGAAAATAGGCGGGAAAAATCAAGCTGTTAAAAAATGGAGGGACCGACCCCGCCCCCCCCCGATGCGCCATGACACTTCCATTGATTGCAGTTTAATTATTTCGAATTACTTCGAAAGCGTTACCAATTGTTGATGGTTTCTTATGGAGTTTTCAAAATTACAACAGCATATTCTTTCCAAAATAAGCATGTAAATAATGATAATGCATAAAATTTGAATTTTTTATATAGGCGCCGTTATTCCATTGTGGCCGAGTTTTTTATTACAAATTTTTATTACAAAATTACCAGGAAACTGTTTACATTTGCTAACAGAAAAACAGCCAAATAAACTAATCCCAATATTTCCAGTACTCCTTACCGTATTACGCTTTGCCGTATGCAGCCCTTCACCATCTCTAATACAATTTTCGGGCGAACGACGTGCGTGCCCCTCGCACGAATGACTCACGGGTTAGTACGATCACTGTCATTATGATGTATAATAAATTCCTCATAAAGTTTTGACGGCAACTTTTGAGCGTCGATTTATCTCTTTTTGGATTATAACAATATAATACTTATACTTGATTTGTTGATCGTTAAAGCGCATCGACCACAAATGCACCCATTTGCCATGAATTATGGAGAAGCTTGCAAAATGTACTGTTATCTTCCAATGCATGATGGAGAGTGGATTGTGTTTAATGGTGTGGATGTGATGATGATTATTATAATAAAATGCTCTACTACTACTACTACTATACTACTCATCACTACTACTACTACTATTACTACTACTACTACTACTACTTACTATCTACTACTACTACTACACTCACTTACTACTACTACTATACTATACTATTTACAATAACTTACTACTATATAATACTACTTACACTACTACTACTACTACTACTACTACTACTTACTTACTAACTACTACTATACATAGCTACCTACACTCCACTACTATACTCATTATACTTACTACTACTACTACTACTACTAACTACTACCTACCTACTACTACTACTATTACTATACTGCTACTGCTACTACTATCGCTCTACTACTACTACTACATATCTATGCTATACTTATCTATACTACTTTCCACTACTCACTACTCTTACACTACTATACTAGATATACCTTAATAATAGATAATAACGATGATTCATTAACACGCAATACAAGAATAGTACGCATACAAAACCACAGAACACTATAGTTAGCTTCCAGCGTAGATAAGAGCCCTATATTTCGATAGGAAATGTTATATGCCTCAGTCAATTGCTTTACTCAGACTAGTCGACTCGCCGTGGCAGGGTGGCGGGTCGCCGCACCCGCACTGCCTCGGAGGGAGAAAACGTCTGCCAGGGTAAGAACACTAATTACTTTATTTACCCCACCACCCCTACCCAATCCGAAACAAAAAAACAGCGCCCCTGTTATGAGGACGTGTCTGTGTGAACCTGAAGAATCAGTATTCTGCTTAGAATTTTAAACACACAACAAAAAGTAACCGTCAACATGGAGGGTCTCTTTCTGCCTGTAGCTGTTAGGACTCTGTGAAGTGACTGATGAGTCAGTTCAACAGTAGGCTATTATTTAAAAAAAGAAATCATTTTTGTCAATTGTCATCGTACAGACGCGTTCTAGGCAAAAGTTTTAGGGGGGCTTACAGCGGAGGGCTATGACGGAAAGTATGCGAGGAAGCGAACGCGACTGAGCGGGGAGGGTGTGAGGGCGGATACCCCCGCCCACGTGGTAGGAAACTTTTGAATACAATAGCAAAGACGGTGATTCTGTGGCATGCGAATACATTAATTATTTTAAAAGGTAATTTATATTGACATATAAATTAGTGGAATTTATTTTTACAAAAGATTTACACGGAAGTATTTGGTGGAGAACTGTTAAATTGGGCCAGTTGATAGAAGCGAAACAAAACTGAAAACGGGGGGGAGTGTGGGAGGGGGTGATCCCCTCCACGGTAGGAAGCTTTTGAAAATACGCATAAGAAGACCGTGATTCTAGCATGGTTAAATTCCTATATTTTGAAGGTTATATTTTTAATAAAGATGGATTTGCAGTAGGATTTCAAAAAGTCTGTACGCTACATGGAAAAGTATGGTGCGAAAATGTATGTTGCGTACCCATAGTCATCTAGCGAGAGAGCGAAGCGAAACGAGCGGGAGGGTGTGTGTCTTGAGGGGCGGGAGGCGGGCTCCCACTGAGAAATTGTTTTCAAAATACGAACAGAAAAAAGGTGTTTTTCTGGCATTGGGAAAATGATATTTTACAGGTAATATTCCACATGGTGTAGCCAGGATTAATTCAATATGGGGGAGACGTGGGGATCGACACTAAGCGAAGGAACATAACCCCCCCCCCCATCACAACACACACCACAACAACACAAACAAACAAAAACACGGCTCGGTATAGGTCATGCCATATTTGTTACCTTCATTCTTTATTAATTCATTGTTTTTGGGATGGGGTAGGAATGGGATAGCTTTCGGGGACGGTCTGGGAGGGGATTCCCCTGCCAGAAGTAGAAAAAACTGCATTTTCACTTTAAAACTATAATTTTATGGACCTCTTTAGCGACAAATCAATCCGAATATTTCATCACTTATCAACTTTGCTTATTCTGCGCTAATTAGACAAAAATACTTTGCAGTTCTACCTTAGCGTATATTGAAAGTTATTTGCGCGCGTAGCGCGCCGAAAATTTTGACATTTTATTACCACCGTCAATTGAAATTTGAAAGACAAAATGAAAAATTGATAAGAAATAATGTTTAACCAAGCAATGTAAGACACAACAAAACCATTAAACATACACATATTCAATTTTGCGGCGCCACCTCTCTTGAAATTTCAGGTTATTGAAATTTTTTTGACACTTTATAACACGGCAATGAAAATCTTTTGACCAAATATATTGTGCCCCCTCCCCCAAAACTGATAAAGTTGAAAAAATTATATGTTTAAAAGCTGGCGTTAAGCACTGCAAAAACATTAATTGTATCATTACACGCCAATTAGAAAAATATTGGGGGTAGAATACTGCTGATTATATTGTGTGCTTCGCCCCTCCAAAAAAAGACAAATTCGAAAATAATACGTTTCAAAGCAACGTACAGGCCACTACAAAACCATTTACATCTACACAATGTCTTGTTTGTTTTTTTCGTTCGCAGCTTTACGAGAAAATTGTTAACATATGTATTACTGCTACTGCAGTTTTTGCGCGGTAGCGCGACCGGAAAAGGTTGTGACATTTTATTTACCACCGCCAATGAAATATTGGCGGCAAAGGTACTGTTTTATGCCCACCTCCCCTAAAATTAATAAATTGAAAACTAATACTGTTCAAAAGGCTGCGTAAGCACTGCAAAAACGATTAATTGTATCTTACCACGCCATGAATATTGGGGTAGACATACTGCTGACATATGTGGTGATCCCCCACCCCCTCCAAAAAAAGACAGAATTGAAAAATAACACGTTTCACAAGCAACGTAAAAGCACTACAAAAACCATTACACCTACACAGATGTTTGGTTTTTTTGTTCGCGCTTTGTCCGAGAAAAAATTGTTAACATACGTATTACTGTACTGCAATTTTTGCGCGCACAGCGCGACACAAAATGTATGACATTGTTCTTACTGTTTATGCCCCCCTCCTTAACAAAATAATTGGACAAATGAATCATTCTTACAACGTAATGCAAGAAATTAAGCACAAAGGTATGAATACCAAACCCATTACCACAATGTTCAATTTTTGACGCTTTCGCGAAAAAAACGTGTCAGTCATATATTGTATTATTTGCATTTTGATCATTCTTAAATGCAACACATAAGCGCACAGGAACTACAAACATTTGAAGCTATTAACACATAATTAATTTGTGTGGCACGCCTTTGCACGACAAAGTTGGCTACGCTTATATTTGCAATTTTGCGCGCGAGAGCGCCCCGATAACTTTTGACAATTTGTCTCCATCGCCAATTGGAACAATATCTGGCCCCTCTTTATCCGAAAATGGGTTTTACGCACCATGCCGTCTGTGCCGTGATTTTTCTGTGACTATTCAATTTCATTGTTTACATTTTTTTAACTGCTGATGGGGGGTGGGGGTGGCCTAGTTGTGTCCCCTCGGCTGCGCTAGTGGGTACTAATTGATGAAGATTCACGATTTAAACAAAAAAATGTTCAGGAAGTATGTGAAAAAATCTGTAAATTGGGGTATTTTATATTGGTGAGGCGGAGGAAGGGTGTGGATGGGGAGCCACACAAGAATGTTTTTCGAAATACACGTAGCAAAGACATGTTATCTAATCACACGTAAATTAAATATTTTTAAAGGTATAATTTATCGAACAATTATTCATAAGGATTGTCTGCTGAGGATATCAAGGACGAATGTACCAGTAAGTAGACCTATTGTGAAAAAATATAAATACTGAGGTAGTCCGATTGGGGAGCGAAGCGACGAGCAGAGTTATGAATTTTTTTGGAAAAATATGTGTTAAAACAAGGACGTGTTTCCTTCTGAGGCATAGTAACACACGTAATTCTTAAACATTTTCATTACAGTTTTTCTCTCAATATTTCGATATACTGCTAGATCGCTTGAGTTTATAATTAATATTTTCATTTAATTTTTTTTTGTCCGATTTTTTTTTTTATTGGGGTGGCGGGGGTAGGACACGCCCTGGAACACTAGTCACGACAAAAGCACACGCACACAACACAACACACACACACCAAGTCACACAAACACCCCCACACACAAGACAACACTTTGCAATAACTGCAGTAGTGTAGAGTATTTTTAGAAAGCCGATCACACACGCAAAAGGAACACTCGCTACTCACACAAAAAGCAAAACGGCAGACACAACACACGCGCGCACACAGACTGCACAACACATAACACTCACACATCACACACACACACACACACAACACCCCACAAAACCACACACACAACACACACACACACAAAACACAACACTCACCACATGCGACACACAGGACTACACGACCACCCTCACATCACATAGGACTCTCTATCGCCAGATCGCAGAACGCGCAGTTGCTGTGTTACAGTCGATTAATGAATAACATTAATATTATGATCTCCCAACAGTGCATTTAACTAGCCTCACCCCAACTCCCTGCGCTTACAAATCGAGTGGGTTGCAGGCAACGTGTAACTCGTAAGGGAAACCCCCTACCGTAGTCATTTAGCCAACAGTTGTGTAGGCCCGTGTAGGGGGAAGTACGGGGTTTGCTGCATCTCAATTTTATTCTGACAATTTTCAAAAATATTCTTAAATACTCACAGGATTTCAAAGAACTCCTGTACATATAGGGGCGTCGATCCATTTTCGGATTGGGGGGGAGGGGCAAAAGTGAAGAAAATAGAAAATAGAATTTTGTGCGCAAAGCGCGCCGAAAAATTGATAATTTTGTATGTTTATTGTTTAATAGTATTTTTATGCCATGTTTAATGTTTTTACTTCAAGTGCTTTTATTTGCATTGTATATTATGAATTTTTCAAGTTGTCAAAATTATTGAGAGGGGGCCGGGGGCGAAATTTTTTTTTCCCATGACATTGACGAAATAAACCGCTGCAAAAACAAAACCGTATACTGCGGGTTTCGAACCCGGGTCAAAACGCGCAATCTACACAGCGCGCTATCCAATGTAGCCACACAAAGCGACTCGACTGCAGACGTTTTCTTTAGCAATATGTACCAATGGTTTCGATAATGCGAGACGTTAAAACCGTAGTGAAAGTACGCATGCGCCGTGCGAGAAAATCTCGTGGGAATAAAAATATAGCGGCCGGCGGGGGGGGGGCGAAATTGATATGTTTGCCCCCAATATTTTCATTGGTGGGGCTATCGCCCCCCTGCTCCCCCCAGGATCGACGCCTCTGATTATTTGGGGAAATCCATTGTCCCATTTTCTCAGGCGCACTTACGCAAACCGTAAACGTCTACTTTCTTAATAATCATAAATTGCTTGCATTTTTTAAAGGTTATTTTGTAACAGTAGGGGAAAACTTAGTTTTGTATAGGTGAAAAGTGGATTTTTGTCCGAATTTTTTAGGGGAAAATTTGCTTTCTTAGATGAAAAGTGGGGTGTTAGAGCTAGGGGAAGTATAGTGTCCGTAGGGGAAAGTACGCATGTCCGTCGCGTAGGGGGGAATTTTGAGTGACAGCCCTGCAAAGATGTTACATCTACCACCCACAGGGCTGCCACTCAACCCCCCTTCCAAAAAAGGGGGAGAAGTGAAGCTCCTTGGTCTAGCGAACCGAATTAGGGTCTAGGGATTGTGCTTACGGTGTACCTTCAGAAATAGGCTTACCGGCAAGACCCTTAGTTAGTCAAACTCGTTAACTTTATTTAAAATCTATTTATACGCTGCTTATTCAATCATTTTGTTCGGTTTTTCTGTGTGTCAAAATTGTTTTGCGTAGGTCTACCTGCGTTTGATATCACATAGCTCGCATGAATCTTCATTGAACAAATTCTTCATCATCTTCATCATCATCATCATCATCATCATCATCATCATCATCATCATCATCATCTTCATCATCATCATCATCATCATCATCATCATCATCATCGATAGCAACAATGTTTTAGCCTGTATACGTCATTTGCACAAACCGATCGAAATAGATTTTGTGATTTACAGTTTTTATTTCAACATAATTATCTCAATTAAGAAATGAAGCATAATTATACGAGAGCCCGTGGCCAGAACATTCTTCGCAATGAATATTAAAATGATGAAATTTCATCAAAATATTTCTGGAATATAAAGCTAATTTCACTTCCAGCCCTATTCCAAACAATGAAATCGATACCTCGATTATTTGTGTTCTCTCTCCTCATTGTAAATAATTACTCATAGACCAACAGTATGATTGTCTACGTGCATGTGACGTTCGTTAACATAATATACAGACTTTGTGACACCACTGTTTGGAATGATTGGGCCACGTGTTTCTTTTCGAAAGGCGCCAAATGATCATTTCGACTGTGGACTCTATATGACAGTTAAGTCATGAATTATTCTGAACGTATTTGATAACTCCCGTTATGGCAACCACGTGTCAATATTGCAGGGGCCAACTCATTCTGTTTTTTATCTTATCTACCTAGAAATGCAAATAAGTAAGTTTACAAAGAAATTTAGCCACACACCATAGTACTTTGACGGTTTTACAATACATGTATTAGAATCGTAGAGTAAAACACATTTTGTGACGTAATGTAATTGAGTCCATGCACAATTTACCGAGGGTGACAGGTGTAACCTAACGTATGTCAAAATCATTTGAATAATTATCGTTATAATATTGCGACTCCTTATTATATTAGGCCTACATGATTTATGCTTTCCGTTTTCTGGCGATGATATAAACATTTGTATCAAAACATTTCTGATGAAATAGATGCAGATTTGGGATCATTTTTTTTAATGAATAAAGCATGATTTGAACATATTGATTACAGAAACGGTTATTAGGTTTCGTCAGACCGTAGGATCCATGGTCAGACCGATTATGTTTTCGGTATAAGCTTCACTGGCACGAGATGGCGCTATTACAGTTTTCTTGTTGTCTGGACCTCCTACCACTCAATGCTGACGTGGTCTAATCTGTGGGGTTATGAACACTGATGATGAATATAGGCCTATATGGCGATTGAGTATTGAACAAATTCTTGGCTTTGGGATCGGGAGACCCAAAGAAGGGGTAGAGGTCCCCTCGAAAAATTCTTCTGTTTCGATTTTCTTATTATAGGGTTTATCTTTGGGTGCAGTCGCATAATTTCTTCATATTCAATATACACCATATTGGCGTAAAATAAAATCCCCCAAAAGCGAATGCCTCTCATGGGCAGACCCCTTAAATAATTAGCAATAATGAAAGATAAAATTTAATTAGACTATAGGACAAAATACAAAAAAAATATATAAAAATTACACAGCGAACATCACGACAACCGGCACGACAAGGACTAAACATAATAGTAATTAGTAATTGTAAATAATATGACATTGTTTGTGTACATGTTTTGTGTATTTTTTTTTTTGGGGGGGGGAGGTAATCAATCATAATTTCACATTGGCTACTTGCGCGGGGTCTGGTATAGCCTCAAAGCTAGAGCTCCTGTGAATAACTTGCTGACCGGGTGTGCCCCTCAAATTGTCAGGGAATGGGGCAGCAAGAGGCTATGGTCTCACTCAGGTTGAGCTGGAAGTTAGGTGGGTGGTGATTGGCTCTGTTGTTATTCTGTA
>JZLH01S0608479.1:3236-16093 GCA_001188425.1 Eucidaris tribuloides | reverse complement strand
TTTGTTGCTTATTTACTTTCTCACATCACAGAAATGAGGCGATGCACCTTCCTCTCCTCCACTCTTGTCTTCTTCATTCTTCTGTATCTTCTCTCCTCTTCTTCTTCTTCTCTTCGCTCTCCTTCTTTCTTCTTCTCTTCTCTTTCTTCTTATCTTCTCTCTTCTTCTCTGCTTCCTTCATTTTCGGGATTGATTTTATGTTCCACTCCACCACCAATTTAAAAAGATTTTAATATTATTGTTCCAACCCGTTTCCCATATTGTATTTGTTTTGCTTAGTCATCCTGCGCAAATCCAAACACCCAGACATTTTGCATGCACGTCTACACATCCAGTCAGCCAAAAGCAGTGGTCCCTATCTTCTAAATCGGCGAATCCAATTCCCAGTGACATCTGGTCCAATCGAAGACCGGTTACTTGATTATTATTCATATATTCACATCTATACCCAATTCAATTCGCTGCTTTTCAATTACTTAATGAATATTTATTTGTCGCGTGGAAAACCCCTAATGACCACGTCCAAAATTCCACGGAACATCGTCAGGCAATCGTGTCATCATGATCGCTCTAAATACACGTCACCGCAACGTACGACTTCAGTCTAGTCTAAATCGCTTATACAGTACACATGAAAGAGTTTGAACAGCGCTCCGGTGGTATTATATGCCTGTCAAAATATTATAACTTTCTGTGGATTTATAACTTCATCTGCCCTGAAAATGACTCTTGGTGAGACACAGTGGAGCTACGGCCAATCCTGCAACGATTGCATGGGGTAAGTTTCAACGATTTTCTCATTTTTATTCTAGATCGTACCAAAACATCGAATGTCAAAATTATCTCGCCCAGGTATTTCCACTTCGCCGCTTCTCAACGGAGCGCGTGCAGGTCACATGTTGGTATCGATTCACAACAAACGCAACCGGCTCGTGGATTGCATCACATGGTGAAAGATGAATTTGACCGAGACGTGGTGCGTGAGGGTTATGGCGCAATGCCCAAGACGGCGAAATGGGAATGTTTGGATTATATTGAAAGAGATCATATTATACATTTATAGATGTAAAATATATTCGATTAGCGCTATCGCTACTTCTATTGTAGTGCTGTTTGAAGTCGTGGAGGCTACCCCATGGTTCACAGGAAAATGATTCGACATTGATGATTGAGTATGATTTTATATATGTTTCCTCGAAAGGTTTGCAAATTACATTATTAGATTATTGGCGGTTTAAGTACTATTAGAACACATACAACCACGGTCATTATCTCACAAATTAAATGTATTTTTCCATTGTATAGAGGAATTGTGAATTGACCGAGCACTGAAGGTTCGTGTAGAAACAGGTTTTCGAATTCTTTGTTCGGCTTTGTTTGCCAGGAAGTAAGTCGGATCGTACTGGTTTGCCACCGTTTTGAGCCCCACGGCGGAAGTATGCGGGCATGTTGGCTCGCTTTGTGTCTATTATCTCAATGACATTCCTGGCGTGTTTGTACTTCACCGCGTATTGTTCGCACAAACTTGTTGAATTTGTGAACTTTGAAATATTTCTCTTTGTTTAGTTTCGATTTTCTCGATTTGGTCCAAGATTTAACTCACTATATTCACGATAGTTTGATATCTATGTCAGCTCACGTGGTTGGGTAAATTTGTTTAAATGAACATAATAAATTGTATTACTATGAAAATTAAATGTAAATTGTGATTCAAATATACGCTTGTAGTGATAAAATAATAATGCCATTAAGTGTATGCTGCTCACAAGACCAGAATGGATGAATGTTGAAAAAAACTAAAACAATGAAGGGGTATATTTCTACTTTTCTAAATTAAATATTAATTGAATTTTGGTTATATGATCATTCTGTTCACGAAATTAGAGATGAAGGAAAATCATTTTGCCATTGTTAGAAAAGTGATAAGATAGATCAGGATGGATGAAAGTACAAATATAAAAAAAAGTTTAAAAGACCTTTAAAAAGTAGTTTATTATTAGCTTGCTAACCGGATTTGACCAGGTTGCTTTGTAAACTCCTGCATTGTTGTAGTTTGTATTTTATCAACCATGGACAATTAATTCAACGACTGTAAAAGAACAAAATGGGTGGGATACGTGCTGGTCTGGAGAAAAACGAGGGTCGCCCCCGGTCGCCCTCTTGATAATCAATGTGCATTCAAACAGTTCAATAGACCATAGAGAATAGTGACTCATCTTAATAGGCCAGTCCTTAAAAGGAAAGGATGGTGCCCCCAAATTGATCCAAACTTTAAAAGGCTATTGAAGGAAACCCCTCCATTGAATCATTGTGTTCAATTTTCATTCTTAATCCCTTTTCAAATTTGTCCTTATATGGTAATCACGTATCAATGTCCGGAAAACTGTTTTTGTTAAAACATATGGCCTGTATGCAAATCATTTTGCCATTTTGGGGAGTGTAGTGATCTGTATTGACTATTGATTGCTCCATTCCAGAAAAGTAATTTATACACTGACGGCACCACCTGACCACCCATCACACTGTTTGACATTGTACAAATATGGAAAGAAAACCGAACAGAGCTGAAGCAATTCAATTATGATTAACGTATGCAATGACGAATCAGAAAGTGAAAGTTTGAGAGCCGGGTACATGTACAAAAAGCATTTACTTTCCACTTGACAAAATGACTTTCATAAAGGTATAACTGGATGTCTGGGTACCGAAAGTTCAAAAGGGTTCAATTTTAGCCTTCTTTTCATATCACATGGAGTTGGGAGTCAGAGAGTCTGTTGTCGTGTCCAGTTTCACTTGTCGTTCATCCTTGTGAAAATTTGAAAATGTGTACAATCCACATCTGCTTCCGTGTGAACTGTGATGTTGTCTTCTGCTTTTCCGAGATGAATATTCATATCCGTATTGCCTGGGAATGTTTGTAAAAATGTAAGGAGGATTTGTGTGGGTCCTGGAAACATAATATACCACCGCTAAATGTGGATTTCTTTCATTCATATGTTTTACTTTTCTTTCTCTTCTTGTTTTCTCCAGAAACCCATCAGCTATGGAGGCCGGTTGTGCCTTGAAAGAGGTGCTCGTAAGAGCCAAGCTTGAGCAGCGCATCACTTGTGGGGTGTATCAAGCAGCGAAAAAACTTGATATGTAAGTATACTTATATCTATCCTTCTCTTAAAGTTGAATGTAATTTTCATGCAGGAATCTTGAATGAATAGCATTTGCAATATACTACTACAGCTGTATCTTTAAAAAAAAATACATTTGCAACTAAGCAGATTACCTCGCTGCGTGTGCGGCTAAAGGGCAAAAACGAGATTTTATAATGAAATTACATGTATATTACCGTTATTTTGATATACCAATTTCATATTAATATTAATATCGTTTGTTTTTTTTTGTTCTTTTCTTGCTCCTTACAGAGAACCAGAGCGGGTTATGATGTGCATCCACGCTGATCTATGTGTAGATGATGTCGCTCTACAGTTGCACTTTGCCCTGATGGAGGCATTCTGCTGGGAAAACCAAATTAGATTGTTGAAGGTAAGTCGTGACATCCTCATAATATATCGAAACCTGAAAGCGACACAAAATATGATGCAAAAGTAGATAGATTAAATAAGTAACATTGACAAAATTCTGTTGTTTTGTTTCTGGTTCTAAGATCCAAAGTTTAACCAAACTGGAGCATTATTACTGGTTGTATACTGTATTTCAAATTCAATGTTTTCAGTTGTCCCGGTTAAAGTTTTATTTTATATTTCAATTCACGTTTTGACAAACGACACCGTAAGTTGTAGGTTACAATAGTTTATTGTTGATTTCTGCATATCATTGTGTTCATTTTGAAAAAAAGCCTTTCTGCTTGTTGAAAACTGACCCACATTTTTTTGTCCTTCGGCTTCACGGAAACAACATTCAGCAGTATGGTGTGTTCTGCGCCAAAATTGAGTTCAGACAACAAGAAGTGTAAGACCTAAGCAAGACTGACACACCAAAAAATGAATAAAGACGTGGTAACCACATATTTTCGAATGGTGGTAAAAGTTGACATTCTCACCACAGTTTTGAACTTTCGATCCAATCGTCTGGTCGCGTGTCGTGGGCGGGGCCGATATGACCATGTACCGCGCACGGAAGTGTGTTATTTATAAACAGTTCAACTTTAGAGTTTCGACGTTGTTTGTCATATACTATATGACGTGGGACGGTCTGTCTGTCCAGAATTTACTAGGAAAAGACCCCAAAACACTCCGGAAAAGTAAGGAGTTACAGACAGGTTCTTGTTGATTTGACCCGAGAGGATACGCTAAATTATCCGGGGGCCTTTAGCCCTTTACGATTCTCGACACTTGTGAAGTCTGACAGACAGAGACGTTAGACAAATGGGATTTTAGACAGACGTCGAGGACAGATGAACCAGATCAACTAATTGTGATCGTGTTGGGAGTGGTTCAACCGACAAGACAGGTGTAGCCATCTTTGACGCGGCGTTTTTGAACCGCAGACGATGTTGTTGTCTTTGTTGTGGGTTTCTTACGTGGAAGTTCGTGATTAGAGGTTTTAATTTGATCCCCGAATGATATAGTCGGTATCACCTGGCGAAAGACCTTCGAGGGAACAAACAACAGATGTATAACTGTTGACCGTACTTCGCGACAAAGAGCTTCCGCCGGGTTTAACACCAGACGAGGAAAGCAAACATAATATTTGTAGCATTTTGTAGGCAGTTAATCCAACCGAAATTCTGCCTTGAAAGATTTAATCGACAAAGGATAAAGTTGATTCGATATTTTGATCTAGTTCTTTGTTCTCATCCCGTGACACCTAGTATTGTTACTGTTGTAGCCATATGTCACTTCTTTACCGAGTTCTTTTTGCCAAAAAGGCGCCCCAATTTATGCGGTTTACAAAGCAGACAACGTGACCCAACTTTATCAACACACAATTAAAAAAAAATCTGGCGCGATTTCTCGATACTGGGAAAAGACCTTGTGAATTACAACACTAAAAGCGCAGGTAGGTTTGTCCTTTTGTATTGTCGGTGACCTTTTTGTTCCAATGCCGTGGCTATGTGGAATTCATTCACATGGCTGGTTTGTGTTTGACACGAACCGGTACGAGGCTCGCTCACCTGAAGCCAGCGGGGTCCAAAGGTTCAGCGAGGGGTCTTTACAGGGCAAATGAGCAGCGATGACCGATTTCTTTGTCCCAAAGACCAGAGGAATGTCTTTGTCTGTCTGTGTCGTTGTTCCACATTAGAACAACTCGATTTTTGTTACTTCTTCTTCAAACAAAGACTTTGTGGATATACAATGTAGTTTATTCAGTGCTGTACATACAGTACAGTCTCTCTTTTCAACAGATCGTGTTTGGTAGCTATTGTTTGTTGCTACAGCTAGTTGCTATGTGTTGTAGGTAAAACTGAAAGGTTTAGCAGAAGTTTGATACCATAATGTGCTGTTTAATCTCTCCAACTCGTACGCTTCGTAATAGAATTAGTACTCCCTTTTTGACAAACAGTAGTTTTCTTCATGAAGTGACTTCCACGAAATAAGGATAATTTGCCGTGAATATAATGAACCCATTTTTGTAAGATAGTGAATGGTAAAATTGTAACGCAGGTCACTTGGGTTTAAGAGAATCTTGGAGTCGGCTCTAGTGGAACAACTTGGGAATTGTTTCATGGAGGTCATGACACGTGTAGACAAATTTAAAAAGATTAATGCCTCGACGGTTTCGAAGAAAATCTTTGAATCTCTGACTGAGCATCAAATACTAAACACTGGAAGAGACAGTGGTTGACATTTTAGGTTATCGACCTATTCAAACAAGAAAGACAAAGGAGCAACGACTTTTTGGCAGGTGGGGTAGGCAGGTCATTAACCTGAATTCGCTTAAATATTGTCTAGGATACAAAAGTAGATACCAAAGGAAATGTGATAGAGATAATTGGCCTATCGGCACAATAGTATCAGATTTGTTTGCCTGGCTTTTTTGCCACTGCAGTCTCTGGAGATGATTGTTTAGGATATATAATTTGGTTGTCTGCGTTTGCAGTTTTCCAGTCTGGGAAGTGGCCCACCTTGTGAATCGACTACCTCGAAATCAGAATGAATTCACGAAAAGGACGGATTGTCTTTCACAATAATCAATATGAAACATCAACATCTGCCCACAGTTATCAAAACATTTCTCGGTCATGGGATCTACGTGATATACCAAGGACGTGACATTATAACAAGGTGTTTTCAGTTTCATTGCTTGTACAAACTCAAAAACATTTATCACCCCTGGCAATTAGTATATTATCATTATTATGATAACTATTTAATCGGTAGTACAAATAATTAGCCTTATAATATTGTGGCCAGATTTTACTCCTCTGCGGTCTTGCAAGCCTGCGTGGCTGATTTGTCGATATCGTTTGTTTTTCATTTCCAAGAATGAACAATTGACTGCCCCATATTTCGGGAAATGTTTTCAAGGAACACTTTCCCCGCCGACCTTCCCTGACACCGTGCACGAGCTTTCACACCCCGGTGCCCCGTAGAGTGCCATCCACACGATGTAAGGCTGTCTCAGTTACGGGTAGAGACTAGTAATTCCAGAAAGCAAGGGCGATACCAATATACTGCACGCAGCATAATCGCAGTAGTGCACGAGAGTTCACGAAGGTGCAGATGGCACTTATACGGCAGTTCCAAGAAATCCTAGTAACAATCACGATAATGTACTGCATTCGTACCAAAGCAGGGCTTGTCTAATGTATCAGGAAATCTGTAACAAAGTAGGTATTCAAATACCTCCATACACGGGTTTGCCCAATATTGTTTCTTCAATCTTCAGTGTCCGTAGCTCTGAAGAAAGAGTAAAAGAGAGGGAAAAAAGAACAGGGAAGGTCGGGACAGTCCCACTTTCTTTTCTGAAGTCCCCGCGTTTCCTTGATCCCTTGATCCGATGGAGTAGGTTCGCGGAGGCCTTGTGTTGATGACCCTTGTTTCCTTGAAGATCACGAGGATCTTGAAAACACAACCATCACGATCTGGTGTTTGTGCTTCTACAACGTGACTACACCTACCTGCATAATTTTCATTTTATAATAACTTGATTGATGTGACATTTAATACTAGGCGTTATATAGTCGTGTTACATGCGTTTCCTGGATTGTTTTCCGTTTTCCAAGACCTGCTTGACTATGTATTTCAGTTCAGGATAAAGAGGTGGGGTGTCGATATTAAAGTGGGGAATACTGTGTGTGTGGATTTCTGCCTAGAATTATAATTTGGGGTTTTCAATGAAAGGTGACTGTACTAATATTCTCTGTTTCCTGATATCTCTGTGTTAATGAAGAACTCCGTCCTTTGTCCCATACTAGATTAGATCTGTCATTAGTCTCGGTTCCAGACCATGCGACTTTTTCTCCCTCTGAGTAGCAGTGCGGGTGCCTCAGAAAACTAGTCTTAGTTCAAGAGAGTCAACTGATAGTAGGCCTAATTTCTCTAGGAAATAGGATAAGTTCTTGCGTCTGGAAGCCAGACTAATCTGTCATATTTAGGGTTTCCATTGCGGTTTTAATTCCTGTATTCTTACTGCGAAGTTCCAACCTTTGCCGATGTGGAGTCGTATTTCTTGCACTTTTAAGTTTTCCTGGATGTGGCTTGTGGGCTGGCTGTGGTTAGGTTGCGTTGTGCACTTGTTACCATCAGTAGGGCCTACCCCGATGAGACGACCCATATTTCAGACATACTAACACAAAGTAAAACCCAGCACAATGATATGCAGAAAATTGAGTAGATTCAGTTTATAAAACTGTTCTTGTAAGTTGTAATGTAATAGTGAATTCATAATTGTTTCAATTAAAAAGTTTCAGTGGAATTTTACTTGTTACCGAACGGTGTTACCTCTTATCATTTACCCAAACTGTTTCCTTTTGTCTATTTCTGCAGGTTGGTGATGTTGAATCGATTCAAAAGCTTCTAGGAGAAGTTGTATCTTCTGACATTCCAGATACTACCATCACCCCCGGAGTTCAATCACCCCGCCTTCATCCTGAACGAGACTTTTCTTGTCTTCTTGTCGAGGTAAGAATCAACTATTTCTTTACTTTGTCCCGTAATGTCAAGAAATGGCCATTGTTTTAAAGCAATGCGCTTCCAAACAAAGCTTGTATATTTGGTGGTGACATCTCTTATTTAGATGTGTTCAATAATTTAAATATTGTAGATAATTATGTAAAGGGCAAATGGGCATGTTTTGTAAATATTTACTTAGCCATACAACTAGCAATGAAACACGGGTTTGCGAACGTGCGTTCAGGTGTTCTTTTTAAATGTCCTTCGTGCATGACCGAAGAGCATGTTTTGTGAATATTTACTTCGCCATGCAATGAGGAATTAGAGTTTAAATACGGGTTTACGAACGTGCGTTCGGGTGTTCTTCTACAATGTCCTTTCTGCATGGCCAAACAGATGTTGGTCTTTCATTGTACCGGCAGCAAATGAAAATAAAAGAGATGCAAGCAAATGTCGTTGTATGTAAATGAGATTTACACGACCGGGTAATTCACTATTCCACTATGGGGCCAGGTGGGGAAAGTAGCGGATGAACTTGTAACCTCTCCGAGTAAATTTCACCGAATTTGAATTTGTAGTACCTGGGAAAATTACTTTGTTTGTTGATGACCCAGAACATAAGATATTGAGTTCGTTGACTTTAGTAATGTAGAGCGGGGGAGGGAGAAACGTCAGAATGTCAGAGGCAAAACATCGCGATTTGGTCGGTGCCAAGTTGCATTTTAAGTGGGTCGGTAGGAGCTCTGTTGTGAACTTGTGATATCTGTTTTTGCTGCGTCATGCATATGATAACAAAGACGGACAAAGCCTCGTAACAGTTACTTGTTACAACTTGATATATTGACATCAATTTCATGATTTTCGTACAACAATCGCCGATCAGTCGTTCTACGATTCATCCACTCAATGGTAACTAAATATTTTTCGTTTCTCTTTTTTTTTAATTTGCAGATTCCAGAAAAGATGGACGAAGCCTGCCACGCCCTGATCAACCACTACGAACATCTATCGGAAGTCACGCCCTTCCCCCATATCACCCTGGCAACCTGAAGTGCATCATGGGTAGAGGAAGATCAACGTGTCACAGTCCACGCCCATAGTGAACATTGACATTAGATCTATATCAGATGACTGAAGAACTCCTCGATGTATATACATATTGACGTGGAGTGATGAGCTCTATTTAGTACTCCACCGAGGAACTTTTAGGGCAGTCGCCTTTGGGTAGACGCCTTTGAAGATGAAATGTTATTTGTACAGGCGAATATTCTTTCAACGAAGAGAAAAAAAAAGTTCAAAAAGACTGTACAGTGAAAAAAAAGATGATGACGATGGGAAGATGTAGATTGATGATGATGACGTACTAAAGCAGTGATGAGCTAGAACTCTTGCATTGTCTGCTATAGTCATGTAACATCCGTTGAGAAAGGAACAGGCTAGAGTGCGAGATTTTCCATGAGGAAGCAACATGGAACAGGACTGTGGTCTGACAGAACTGTTGCATGCATCATTATCAGTTACAAACAGGGTCAGGACCATTATTAGATCGTGTGCCAGTCTAATATCCATGGCAACACAATGGTCCAACAATTTTGAGAGGGCATTTTGGAGGTCATTAACTGTTGAGAATCAATGTTTTGAAATCATAGAATATCTCGGAACATCATGAGACAGAACAGAATAAATATAATATTTCTAGAGAATATATTTTAGAGGGTAATAAAGATCGAAACATACAGCGTGAAGGACAATATTATATGAGAAAAGTATTCCATGCAAAAGAAATATGTTTACAGGATTGAGTTAAAACTTGCAGTGTTAACGTTATTAGAAACTGAATGTAGTTGAAGTTTGATTACATGTATAATAAAAACTTGTGTAGGTATGCACTTGTAATTACTTAATTTTCTGCAGCAAGCAATAATGACTTAAAATATAAAAAAAATGAAAACAAGGGGCATTGTGTTTCACAAAATGAAGAAAGGAAAAATGTTTATCCAGCAAGAGATGTATAATATCTCAAAAGGTCTTCCGTGAGACGTGGAGCAATCTTCCATTTCAACATTTTGTGAAAGAAGTCACGTATGAGATAATAGTCGAGATTCAAGACTTTTGTTTTGATTCATATACCATTATTCAAATGGTATATAGTGCATGTTGTACATGTACATATTTAAATACATATTATAAATTGTGATATATATACATATATATATATGGTGATATATACTAATTTAAAATATCAAACATTAACATGTTTGTTAAAAAGAAAAACTTTATGTAAGATAAACTTATGAAATGTATTGGAGTTTTATCCAAGTTTACAGTATTCATTATATATGTGTGTAGATATAAAACATTTATTTTTATTATTGATTATTTATTGCAAAAGATGACCTAATATATATAAAATAATATCGTAATATACAAGCTATGCTACATTAGTGTGTGTTAATTTCATGCTGTAATCTTTTAACAAGGGTGTTAAAATTGATATTTTCACGTTTTGGCAAAACCTGGAGGGGTGGGATCATTGGGCACTCAATATTCTAGGTAATGTCAAAATGTTGGTTAAAGATACAAAAACGGGGGTGGGGTGGGGCTGTACAAATTTAAACAGTGATTCGGTTTATATGAGTCACTGTTCTGTTATTTTGAGGGAAAATAAATGGTCTATTCAGTCAGATGTAAATGAAGGGAATTGATTAGATTCAATGAAAGTTCCAGGTTCCCTGATCCCTGATGGAACCTGGAAAAGATGGGTTTCACATCTCAATTGAGTTTAAAATTTAAAAAAAAATCCTCGAGAACATATCACTTCTGTGTGTGATTTGAGGACTGGTAAGGTTTGAAAATCTGTATTGGAGCACTTGTTGACTTACTACAAAAGGCCAGGATTGGCAATAAAATCAATTGGAATTTATACATTGTACCAAATCTATATAAGTGTCCGTCATTTGATATTTTTAGAGAACTCGCAGTAGTTAAATGAACTGGTTTGGGGTGAGCATTGTTTGGACTTTGTATGCTATGGACTGGTTTTGGTGAGAGGTCACGTAATGACGCAAATGGTCCATTTTGGGGGTGCTGGCAGCAATACGGGAAGAGTGCACGTTTCACACGAGCAGGGAATTCATAAAAAGATGGTATGTGACCCGATAGGAGTTGAACTTGTGTGTCTATGGGAGAGTGGGTGAGAGGTTTGTCCATTCAACAGTCTTTTATCATTCCATCGCCGATTCCAAATATCGGAACAAAATGCAGAGTTATACGGGACCTGGGGCTTGATTCACTCATGGACCTCGTCCATGTCCAGGATCTAATTTGTGTGTTTGTGCGTGTGTGTGTGTGTTTATGTGGTTGTGTGTGTGTGTGTGTGTGTGTGTGTGTTGTGTGTGTGTGTGTGTGTGTGTGTGTGTGTGTGTGTGTGTGTGTGTGTGTGTGTGTGTGTGTGTGTGTGTGTGTGTGTGTGTGTGTGTGTGTGTGTGTGTGTGTGTGTGTGTCTGTGTCTGTGTCTGTCTGTGCGCATATGTGTGTGCTTATTAATTTTGGTAGGCCGGAATTCCACATGGGCAACACGTGTCAAGGGGTAATTACGGGGGATAGATACAGTGTGTCCCAGAAAAAAGGAAACCAAGATTGATGAAGACAGTTTTATATCTTAATAACAAATATGAAAAGAAAATCGTACATGGTTGGAAAGCATATTTTCCCTTCTTTAGTTTGATACCGGTCACAAGGATTCCCATTCACGCATGGCTGAGCAAAGACGATAGGAAGGAAAACAGTCATGAAATCATTTGCACGAGCAAATTTGAAATTCACACTGTCATGTTTTGATGAATTTAGAATATCTTCGACATTGAAGGACATCATTGAAAAGCCGATTTTATCTTCTTTCATATGATACCACATTTGTGAAAAATAAGCGGTGCATCAGTGAGAAAAGACAATTTGAAAAGATGCTGTTTTCAGAAATGTTCCAATTGAAAATGCATTCATTAACCCTGTTCCTGGATTTGGCAGCCAGCACCCAAGAAGTTACCCCGAGCAAGATATTGTGTGAAGTCAGCCGTGCGTGAACCTTTTTGTTCAGCTTGCTTCTAACATGTCTAATAGCTCAAAATGTATTCATTCTAAAAATCACGACTAAAACAGGTATGTTTTAATTTTGCTTGTTCTCCGGCATACATTATTCATTTCTTACACATGAGGTATTAGATAAAAGAAGAAATTCTGAATTTTTATGTCATGCTTTTGTTTCTCAAATATAAGTACATGTACCACCATGAAAATGCACTTAAAGATGAAATATGTGCATGCAAATGAAATTTTAGTAGTACCAATATCTATTGTTTTAATTCAATAATGCGTGAACAGTGAAATACAGTTTATGTATCAAATGAAAGAGGAGGAACAGAGCTTTACAGTCATACCTATTTCAGTGAAGAAATTATTCATTATGATTGAATATTTTTGCCATGAAATCCGGCTTCCTTTTTTCTGGGACACACTGTATGTATATCTCTATCCAATACAAAAATAAAATTCGAAAATCCGGACAGATGCTTTCTCTCCTTGCCCCTTCAAAACATACGGACATTAGGATAAGTGCAAATATTTATGACCCATTCTTGCAATTTGCTCACTTGTGATAATATGGCAGGATACGGGTGGAAATAACCACTTTTTCCGACACACACACACACGCACACACACACACACACATGCACACACACACACATCCACACAAACACACACGCACACACATACACACACACACACACG
>JZLH01S0608468.1:23410-33862 GCA_001188425.1 Eucidaris tribuloides | reverse complement strand
AATTTCTAGTCGAGACGACCGGTGCGGAATTACGCTTGTCCAGGCAACATCTTTCTATCTTCGGGGGACAGGCTGGTAACACAACTATACCAACGTCATGTTGCACTAACTCGTATAAGCCAGGTCCACAGTTGTGTTGTGGGCGGGGGAGGTGGGGGTCAAGGTCAGCAACAGTAAACGAAAATTTCTTATTCTTCCTCCGCGTCGTCTTCGTAACCATCTTCCTCTTCCTCCTCCCCTCCTTTGTCACCGTCACCACCTTCTTCTCTTCGTCGTCTTTCTTCTTCTTCTTCTTCTTCTTCTTCTTCTTCTTCTTGCTTCTTCTTCTTCTTCTTTTAATTAATGCAGCTATCTTATCAGTGCAATCACTTTGCTATTGAACTATTACTCCATTACATCTGTTATAAGGCCTTAGACTTCCCTCTATATTTTCCTCAAAAAATTGGGACTTCGCCATCCCTCGCGTAACTTCGTTGAGGGCATGTACACAATGTCCCGCTGTCTACCCCTGTACTACTATCAATCGTTTCGAATTACCCCTCCACTTAAAGATATATCAGTGTCAACATTATCATAACACCAGAACAAAATTCAAATTAGAAGTTGAATTAAAAAGAGGCGAGGGCAAAATGCGCAAAAAGCAACATACATTTATTAATGCTAATATTGATGTCTACCGATACAACCAATTAGTAATAAGATAATAACCAAATGATTGGATGATCGAGTTGCCGAGTTCACCATCATTTCAGAAAATAAGTCAAGCAAGAGATGGCACATTACGAAAAATGAGGCATTCTCTACTTATTAGTAACGCGATGGTTGAACATGTTTCTCTAAATTCAAGAATGCCAAATATATAAAAAGTACATTTTTTATAGTAAAGTCACATTTGAACCAAGTACATTCAGAATAATGTTAGGGATTGCTGAAGAATAATACGTCCCTAAGTAATCTGTTGGAAATGAATTTACAATATCATCTTTCCTATGTGACGACTGCAACCGAGCCTCACTTCAGCATCACCACCAATTCACAGTGTCGCTCCAAATCGCTCGTGCATCGTTGTACTGAGACATTACCACGTTACGTCTAGATTTCCCACAACATTTGTAGTCTTTTCATCACTTAGGTGCGTCTTGCTAATCGTCTTTGGCATGGGCTTTATCTTATTATGCTCGGTAATGCGAATATGTGTCTTGAAAACGAAGTGCGTAGAGAATTGTGTCTGTTCTGCAAAACGCAGTTCTGGAGCTGTAGACTGAAACTACGCGTGATGACGTGTATCAGCTTCGCCCTACCACAAAGGTTCCCTCCGTTCGCCCCGCGTCCGCATTCAACAGACTTAGATGGTTATTAATTATGACTTACTTGCTCACGTGGGCCTCACATTCGCCTCCAACTAGAGGACTTCTCTACGGAAAACTCACGGCTGGGGGGGGGGGAAAAAAGGGGGGGGGGGGGGGGGCGATATTCCTAAGCACGTCACTACATTCCTTCCTCCGCTTCGCCTTAACAACGATCCCAATGGTTATCTCATTATGGATCACTGATTTTTCGGGCTGGATGGACCCATCCTTGAATCCTACGACAGGGGCGCGAAATTTTTTTTATTCCACGAAAGTTGACGAAATAAACCGCTGCAAAAAAAAAAAAAACCGTACTGCGGATTCGAACCCGGAGTCAAAACGACGCTATTCACATACAGCGAGCTATCCAAGTTAGCCACACAAAGCGACTCGACAGTTGACGTCTTCTTTCAGGCAATATATACCAACAGTTTCGAAAGTGCGAGACGTTATTTAAACACCGTAGTGAAAGTACCATGCAGCCGTGCGCGAAGAAAAAACTCGTGGGGAATAAATTTAAGGCGACCAGGCGGTCGGCGCCAGGGAGGGTAAATCGAGGGAGGCGCCGAAACTGTTGGGACGGAATGTCGCAAAAGACATAATTTCATTAAACCATATTTTCTGACATTTTGATGATTTTTGGGGCGGTCACGCCCCCTTCCACTCCGTGTTGCCAGCCTCTGATCTATGTTTTGTGCGCAGTTCTAAAAAAATCAACAAAAATCAGTTCGGATTTAACAGGCGTAGGAAGCAAGTATCTTAAAGTCTATTTATTCAAGAATTACATGTAGAATTTAATACCCAAGCATGTTTTCATCAGTGGCTTTCTCAGTCAATGGTAGAAATGGAAATATGTACGTAGCATCAATGCAGTATATCATGTTGTGTCTTTCACTCTTTATTTGCCTCCTGAAATTAAGGGCCATCCAATTAAGGATTCTTGGCATGAAATTGTAATGGCTGCTGAAGCCATCAAGTAAAGTATTGAATTAGTAATAGGTTTTTCTATGTGTGTGTATTGATCTGTGAAACAATTTCGACCTTGGCAAGGAAGAGTTTACGGGCAATGGTGATTGAACCAAAGCATACACGAAGTGTTTACATTTATATCACCTGTTATTAATCTATAAAGATGTAGTAACATTTTTGTGCATGCAATTTTTAGATGTTTGCTCTTATTATGAACACAGTGTGTTTGTCGGGTGTGTTTGGTGCTGTGGCGAATATTGTTTATGTGGTGTTGTATGTATGTTTGTGTAAAAAGTTGGTGAATGTGTGTGTGTGTGTCCATGGATTGTGTGTTTGTGGTGTGTGATGTCCATGGATTGTGTTGTTTTTGTTGTGATCGGTCGTGTGTGTATGTAGTGTGTGTGTGTGTGTGTGTGTGTGTCTTGTGTGGATGTGTGGTGTGTGTGTTTGTGTCTGTGTGGTGGGGGGAGGGGGTGGGTGGATGGGTGTGAGGTGGGTGTGGGTGTGTGTCTTGTGTGTACACATCTACCCTAGATTCAATAGGTGTATGGTTGTCTCTATAATTCTCCATTGATAGGATGGAGTTGGATTGATACGTGCATAAAGTGGTTTATGAATTCAATGCATGGATGATGGTTCACCAATCTAATAATGACGTGTGGGGACATTTGACATTGCACCCCCTGAAGAAAAACATGAGGGGGTGTCCCCTGCCCCCTCCCCATTGACACGCATGCTTGTATGTTTCGCTTGTTAAGAGTGTTGTGACAAATCATTCTAATCAACCATTTTAACAGTGCCTGGTCGACGATTAAAACACGAAAATGTTATTTGGTTCTACTCATAGGTATGGTACTCAGTACTCGATACTGGTTCAATGTCAATATACAGTCGGGAGGACATTATCTTTTTAGCAATACATATTCATGCATATACACTACGTAACGAAATATGTAGATTATTAAAGTGTAAAATAAATCGCTATAGATGAAAGAATAAGGGTTATAGACGAAAACGACAAACCAGACAGTAGATGAGATATGAATAGATAAATAGATGAGAGGATACATGTGGATAGACACTGAGTGCACTTGATGTAATAAAACTGTTATAACAGAAGTGAGAAGTCCTCTCGGACTGAGGAAAGACCGTGACTGGCGGTATCACATGTTCTAGTTTGCTTTCGAATACTACAATACATCTCTTAAGCTGTGAATACATCTTAATCGATCTAGAGTTTCCGTGAAGCCTGCAAATTTCACTTTCCAAATGCTGTTTTGGGGGACAAGACACTTTCGCGGTAATTATAGTGTACTCTAAGATTTGTTCTCATATAATTGCATTTAATATGATTTAAACTACAACGAATCAGTCAAGAATCAGTCAAAAGGACACATTTCAGTGGCAAATTAACATCTCACAGTATTTCGCTTGACAGACTGTTTATTTCTTAAACATAAGCGGTACAGAGACAAAGGAGTCTAAACGAAATAATACCGAACTATATCTTAACGGGCATTGAAGAACCGTTACAATATGAGACAACTTCATCAAGGACACTTTGCTGGAAGCGATACGTGGAATATGGAACACAACTTAAGATGGTGTTAACGACATTGAACCTGTTAATCAAGTCGGTGATTTATCCTCCTGTCATTGTCATACAGCTGTTTGTTGATCCAGGGTCTGCATGCAACAATCAAGCGAGACTCGTGCTCAGAAGTAGGAAGAACTTACTACAACTTACAAAATCTTACAATAAGGCGTTCCTTTTCAGTTAATTGGAGTGAAGCGAGGCAGTTACACCCCTCCACGTGTAAAGGGGAGAAGGAGCAGCGACTAACAGGCATAAGTAAGAAAAAAAATGACATTATGAAATTGTGAGAATTGTGGTACAAGGTGATAAAGACAGTCTAAAATAAGGGTAATGGGTGATACTTCCCATCAGCAAGGCCCTAAAACTTAGTTAATTCTGTGTTTATTTTTACGTCTTTGCAAGTTGTTACCCCCGATAAAACTTGTAAGAAACAGCTTTAAGAGGAGGACTTTATCGATTCAAACAATGCCATACTTACCACCGTGTGACTAACACATGTCGGGTGGCATGCATCGGTCACGCATGGTCAGCCTTCAGCCCATTGCACGTGCGATATCTGATTGGTTGCAAGAACTCAAATATTTTTTAACTTATGCTTTATGTTGCGACTCTTTCCCCTTTAAAGATATTTGTTAGACAAGATTCATCAAAAAATCCATGTGTTAATCTGACCGAGGGTACCAAAAAAGTTAAAAGACCAAGGCTTCGCTTGCGGTGCCATCGCTCTCCGTCGTTTTTGAACTTACAAACCACTACGAAATCTGAGGCGTCTAGTGTCAGTTGATTAGGAGGAGGGGGGGGGGGAGCAGCAAAAAAAAATCATGCTTGTTTCTCCTCAGGTAAAACAAATTCAAGACAAATCTTTCTGGCCAAGATATAAACTCCAATTATTGTACATATTGGTATTTGTTTCAACCTCATTTAGTTCTTGCGACATTTTCTTACTGCTTCCCAAACGTGGAATTGCTCTTTAATATGATAGTATGTGCCTGAATAGGGGCTAGTCCAGATTAGTCATATTGCCATTTACCTACCCCAAATTTATTTCAGTTTGCGTTTGTTATGTTACTCTTTTTTTTATAAATGTTGCAAATTCTGTCACGATGTGTGTTCAAATGTATAGTATTTTGTTAACTTTGGGGATTCATAATAGCTTATTTCAAGTGTAAACGAAAAAAAAAATGTGTTAGAAATCACGTCAACTTAAACAATTATACAAGAGGTTTTTCAAAAGTTTTGGTAGCGTTTGCCTCCAAAAATAACATACTAAATCTACAAAAATCTAAGTTTAAGAAAGGGGTTATTTCGGAATGCAACAAATTGGAAACTCTTTAAAATCCAAGATGGCTCCTAAATTGGGCATTCTTAATCACACATACGAAAACCACCCCAAAGCATCACGAGGCAGCACTCGGTTGGAACCATGGATCCATAGTAGGATCCATGGTTGGAACCCATCGGCCAAAAGGAAACGGGGCCGTCCAGAAATTCTGGAAGATGCGGACCTACACACTAAGAAAAATAGGCTCAACTTGCACTTTAAAAAGTGCAATTTTGCACCTTTCTGAAAGGTGCGAGGTTGCACCTTTCTGAAAGACGCAAAGTTGCCACCTTTCTGAAAGATGCAAAGTATGCACTTTTCTGAAAGGTGCAGGGTGCACCTTTCTGAAAGATTGCAAGTTGCACCCGAAAGGTGCAAAGTTTGCACCATAGACAATAAAAAAGTATTTTTCTTTTTTCTTGCAACTGTGTGTTTTTGTGTGTAGATCGCAATTTTTATTCATTCCAGTGCTATTATATAGTATTTACATTATAATGCACTTATTAATTAAGATTTACAAATATTTAAAAACTCGTAGAAAAATAACTTACCGGGGCTCGAACTGCGACCTTCCGCAGCTGAGACAGACGCTCTACCCACATTGGCCAACACGCTGGCCGTGAAGGTGTGTATTTTGACATAATTATATAGATGTTTGAAGCGTAGGTGAATTATTTTCACCCTTTTCAGGTGCAAACTTTGGACCTATAGGCCGTTTTCGTAATAATATTCAAATTTTATACATACCTTTTTTAAACAAAGGTTGTTTTTGACACCTGAAACTTGTCTGAAGCTTGTTCCGACATAGAAAATAGTATGATGTATGTAAGTTGCATGTTCCGTATTGAAATTGTATTCATAGAAACAGATGGGTAGAAATAGCTCCACCACCAGCTTGGGAAAAAATTATCGATACATTTGCATAAATGTGCACCTAAAAGGTGCAAACTTGCAAACACAATGGAAGTTGGGCGAGCGCTCAGCCGTGAAAGGTGCAGAGTTGCTTCGAATATCGCTCCAGAAATGGCTCTGCACCTATTTCCGCAAAGTTGCACGTTTTGCGCACCTTTATTTCTTAGTGTGTAGAGGCGTATGTCCAGAGGTTGGGTTTTACCTGGATTGGAGGTAGGAAGACTGGCCACAGTACCGGCTAGGCTGCGGAATCTTGTTGGTGACCTCTGTCCCAGGGGATGTTAGGCGTAAGTAAGATCAAAATTTGCCGACCCAAATCCTCTAAAAAGCCCAAGCTTTTTTCGGTTCTACGTGGCCCAAGGGGGGAGGCACAGTTGCTGCTCCCTCTCTAAAATCTTTATTTTTTGTTCCATCACTCTATATTGGCACACATGCAAAACAACTCAAATCTCTACCAAACGGAATTATCAAAATGTCTCAAAGTTACCACATAGGGGCAGTATTTACCATAATATTAATGAAATCATAGAAAAAAGGGATTTGTTGGATATTTCTAAGTTTTTGTCTTTAATATCCCATGTATGCATTCACAAGTGATTTGATTTACAATTAATTATACAAGATCACATATTTTTAGATATAAAATGAGTATTTTGAGTAAACTTTGACTGTTTTGGGTTCATATTTCGTGTTACAATCACGGTCATACAGTGATAATGTAGTGCGCATATGCATGAATTACTATGCACTGTTTGTCGTCACCAAAGAGTTAAAATAACATTAATAAATGCAAGCTTTTATCACTCTGGCTACACCTTTTTGATGGAATTACACTTTGATACATCAAATCTTGTTATAATTCGATAATTTGAAAATTGGAAATAAAGGAAAATAACAAGAAAAGATGAATTTTCATATATTTATGTTTTTATTGTTTTGACTTGTATTGAATATGTTCTTAAATAGGTTGCTTGAAAAATAATATTTGAGCCGAACAGACATGAAAACAAGTGATAGTAACTCTTCTGTGTATTGAAAACACTAATTATCAAAAAATGACACATACGACCTTCAAATGTGGTTGCCATGGCAACACAATTTCACGGTTAACCCAATATATCCACCAAATATTTGCCATAAATTTTAGAAAAATTCACTAAGTTTGATCAATTTTGTCAAAAATTATGGAAGGTGGCGAAGAAAACTTGGGCTTTTAGGGTTAAAGTTGTTCTGACATTACTGGAACCACGTTTATTTTCCTCCAATGCAGTTTCAAACCATAAACTCGGCTTTCAAATCACCCTCGCTCCTCATCCAAACCATAGTCTGATCCAGGTCTTCGTTCCAAATACGTTAAATGCACGCGAGGCAAAATTTGAAGAAGCTATGTTTATTTGTTTATTTCTATAACTTACAGTATCTTTAATTGATGACATTACTGGATCAATCTTTTTTTGTCTGTTGATGTATATGCATTTTTCGTTGTGAGTTATATCGATTGCTTTCCAAATGGATGTCTGTCGCACGACATATTTCTTCTGAGTAAATTATGGAGTTGATTTTTGTACGCGATGCAGAGGCAAGGGGTATCTGCTTTGCAGGCTTGTGGCTCGGCTTCACATGTTTATGTTGGAATGAAAATATCTTGCGTAGGGATATCTTCATCCAACGGGTCATGTGGTTTTTTTGTCAGGGTAATGTTGAAAGGTATGCGGAGGAAGGCGAGACAGTTCAAATATACAAGGGTAAGTACACCTTCTAAACTAAAGACCGGAAACTTTCCGCGTTGTGGATTTTCCGCGGAAATCAGGCGAATATTTGATGTGTTTAACACGGAAAACAGCATTTTGAACAAAAAATGAAAAAACACCATTCCTAACATTCTGCCGAATAAAAGTTAATAAATATTTATTGAAAAACTAAACTAAACTAATATTACCAAAAGAAAAAAAAAGCCTAATTAAGCGAAAGAAATCAAGCTGTAAACCTTTACATATGTCCCTAATCGGAATCGAAAGCCCCATGGGCCTTGCAAGCCTGACTGTTATCTGTGATTTTTTTTTTCCAACAAAAAGTTGAGTCGGAAATTGAAAAAAAATTACAACGCGCGAGAAAAACGGAAATTTGGCTATTGTAAAACGGACAATTTCGGTCTTTACTTCTAAACTCTAGCATCGCTAATTCACAGACTGACGGTACCACATTATGATATTGTTTTGTTAAGTGTAGCATCCTTAAATATCAGTATTATTAAAGAGACCGAAGAGATCGGTATATGAGCCACGTGGGCTAGTCTGTTAAGCGTCTAAAACACACACACACACAGCACAACACACACCACACACACACAACACACCACACACACAACACACACACACACACACATCACGCACACACACACACACACTCTCACGCACACACACACACACAGCACACATACACAGAGTGCTCGATGCTACATATGTATGCAGCAGAGCGAAGAGGCGTACCTTGTAAGCAGTGGGTCAGCTACCGACGGCAGCTGGCTTATATATACATATAAGACTACACAGACTCTCCTTGTCGTTACTCGCAGTTTCACCCGTTAAGCGATCATCAGACGACTGGTTAGCAAATTGAAAAACATTCCTATATAAACACACTCAAGTTCACGAACAAGTTACAAGTAAAGAATTTAAGAGCAGTAATCCTTAATACTTACTGGTAGCAGTCCTATTGAGTCCAGCGGGTGTATAGGTGTGAACAGGTCTATCACAGTCAATTCTTTTCAGATCAGAAGTTGGTGGATTAGCGGCGAGCTGGTTGGTTATTACGTGTTATCTCTTTTGAAGTTACGCAGGTAGAATTTGTTCTCGTGTCGGCACTTGGAAATAAGCTCTGGGCGTTTATTCAGTAGCTTCTGTTTGTCGGCGTTGATAATTTTGAGTTTTTCGGTATTCGCATCGCTTTGTTTCATTGCTGTAAGCTCGGGATTTGCTGGCTACCGTCCAGTTGATGGTGAATGGTTTTTTGTTTCTTTTGAGCATCCAGATCTGTTTAGAGAGTTCAGTGCTGTTTTCATACTTTTGATGTTTGAGCGACTGCAAGTGGTTGCTGTATCTCAGTTTGAAAGGGGGTTCAGTGAGGCCAATGTAGAGCTGGGTAATTTTATCAAGGATTGCCTTGCTGACAAGTCCGATTTCGCTTTTAGCGGGGTTGGTGAGTCTACACGGAAGGTTGTTTATGAAATTGTCGTTATGGTCCTTTAAAGTTATGAACGCTTGCTTCCTGGCTATTGTTTCGGTACGGTCATCGATTTTTAGCTCTGCAGCGATGGATTGTGCCTCCGCGTTGATACTGTCTACAGTTGCCATATTGGTGGTCCGGTAGGTTTTTGTTACGTTCTGTTTGAGTAACTTGTCATACTGAGAACGGTCGATCTCGTACAGGTTTCTTGTTTTATCAGCTGGCACGAGCATTTCTGCGGAGTTTTTAATGGTAGTTATATCCTGCTTGAGTGTTGCCTGGAACTGGTCCGTGACTTTTCTGAATCGAACATTCTCGACCAGTTTCAGCATATCGTCTTCGAACGGTTTAAGCTCTTCGATTTGCGGCGGGCATTTTTTGCTTCTAAATCCGAACTTTTCTTCATTCATTGAGGTTTGTGTTGCGGCAACTTCTTCGTCGGTGCTGTTTTCAATTATATATATGTATACTACGCTCTATTTCTACAGTATTGAGCACTCTACATTAAGATAGACAGATGAAACCATTATCACAAATAAATCTAGGTATCTAAATTATAAAATCATCAAAGGCTGAAACATATAGTACTAGTAATAACAACAGATCTGGTGGTTGGGTTTATGGCCCAGGATAGATTCTTTAAAAAAAAAAGCTCGATCAGTCTGTTCCCCCCTTGTTTGGAAGTGTTGAGTTATTTACTGTGTGTCAGGAGTACAACGTATATTACCACGTGAATAGACATTTCTTTTCATTGTTCTTGAACCTCTGTTACAGTTCGTGACTCTAAGCTACCGACAGCCACCGTGTCTCCACCCAATGAGGGCAATTGCAGCGCTTTTACATTTATTTTCTATTATATCCGTCATTGTGAGTTTCTTGAATTCTGGTTGGTAAAAAGTATATTACATGATCAAAAATAAAACACACTATTGTGTGAGTCTAAGAGATAGTAGTTCAAAGCCAATAACCATGAAGCAGTGAATTCGAAAGCCCTTTAACACTGTTGAAAGTACGCTATTTTCCGTGCGCGTGTGAGACATTAAAGCGTGCTATCTCCGTAAGGAAGTCAAGCAAAGTTT
>JZLH01S0608460.1:20702-32804 GCA_001188425.1 Eucidaris tribuloides | reverse complement strand
TTCTTTGATGGCTTGTTATTGGTAAAAAGGCATAACTGGCAGTATTCAAGTCAAGTCTGGACTTGAGTCCAATTTTTGCTTGGCAAGGTTTTATTTGACTGCATACTTGGACTCGGAGCTTGTGGTCTCGACTCCAACACTGCCAGCTTAACATGTGAATGTTGATGCAAAATGCAATTGGAAAAAAAAAAATGTAAAACTCTTGAAAATTTGAAATACAGTTCAAGTTTAACAGAAGTACTTTATACACTTCTTCACATGAAGTAGAAATGATTGTAAATGACAGACATTTATCCATATGCATATCCTGATTATCATTCATCAACATCTAGTGCCCTCTCGTAGGATGGGGTGTGGGGTTGGCGGCTGTGTAACTCCAACAACTTCAGTTGTGAACCACTGATCAGTCCCCTTTATAGCCAAGTCCAGTCCAGGCTTACTGTCATCAAACTGCATGTGTTCTTCACCATCTTCTTCTTTCCCATTTACCTTCTCATTCCTTCAAGTAACGTCTTCTGCAATCTTGTTATCACACGGCCAGCATAAAGAAGCTTTCTCTTTTGCACTGACTTCATCAGTTTCCTTTCCTGGTTTTCTCTGTCCGCAACATATTTGTGCTGATTTTTACACCCCAGATTATTTGCATTCTCCACAAAATGACATTTTATAAATTATGCATGTATTCATTATTTCTAGTTTTATTTATATTTATTTTATCATATACTAAATTATTGTTTACTTGATGTTTGTTTTGTTTGCTTGTTTGTAATTCTAATGTTGTGAAATTTAAATAATTATTGTCAGGTAAGTAATGGTTTTGTGTGGTTTTATTTTCAAGTTCTTTAATTAGCCTTTCAAATATAATATCAGTGTGCAATATCTGATGACATTCCTCCTCCATAGGTTTTGTTAGAATTAGTGTCCCCCAAATTGAAAGTACATGTAATGTCATGTTCTCTGCTACAGCAATGAAGCACACATGCCTGCACACCAAAGCTGTGGATGAAAGGAAAAAAAAAAGCAAACAAATTATGCAATGGAATTAATAGCAAGAGTATAAGAATAATTATTAAGAGACATCAATTATGTCTCTAAACTAACGTGAGTAAACAAAAAAAATATCAAAGTTGATATCATCAAGAATCAGAAAGAAATTTTGATAATCATCCCCTATCTGTCGTAAGTTTAACAACTACAATAAAACGGTAAAACACACGAATAAAAATATCACGTTATCTACTTTAGTATGTGACTTGGATTTAATTTATTAATAATATCGCACCAGGCAAAAGACATAGCATTAAATAAGGTGAAAAAGGATCAGAATAAATACATTACCCCCCCCCCTTTTTTAAGCAAAGCCTTCCAAATGTTTAAAAGCATTATGTACAAAATAATCTTGATAGTGATGTGATACTTAATAGATAACATTTTATTCTATTCAATGATAAGTGTAATGTGGGCAGATTTTTTATATATATATTATTACATGTCATCACATTCATTACAAGTGGCAACTTACGACACCAGCAGATAGGTAGGTCAATTCCCTCAGCAGTCTGTTAAAATGGAAAGAAAAAAAAAGATGTTATATTACATGTATTAAAATACATATCTCGATTCAACAAATGACCCATGATTAGTGAAACATTTGCAAACAACGCAACGACGTTTGCAATCGTGTGTTTACGTCGTCGCTGCAAGGATTGCGCAATTCTTGACCCCATAATCAATCAGCACACAAGTCCATACAGTACCACATAAGTACAAGTACACTGTACATGTACTGTACAAAGAATGATTCAATTTAAATACGTTTCAACATACCAAAATGCCAAACAACTTTGCACATCATAATTGTTTTATCAAACAAGCCATAATGCCACTTTGAATAGCAGCAGTAGTCATCAAGTTGTTTGTCCGTCTTGATCAGGTGAATGCATTTAAATTTCCTTTTCACCACGTGTAATCGTGTGTGTGTGACAATTGTAAACAGTGTGCAAGTCGATTATCATCGATCGATATCGTTGTATCGTTTGTATGAATCGTGAACAACTATCGTTCCGGTGCGCGTGTACAAAAAGTAGACGGTGAAATTTAAATGTTAATCGGTGAACTAGGGTAAAATTTACGTAGAGTCCTATTTTTTAGCACTTTCAAAGACCGCAGAGTTTAACCCCTAGCGCGCAGGGCATTTTGAAAAAAATGTCCGCAAAAACCAGGACATTCTGGTAAACAAGACAGTTTTGTCCGTGTTTTCCCCGACATCCTAGTTTTCGCGGCGACATATCCTGGTTTACGAGCGTGCGCCCCTTACTGTTCATTCTCACGGCTGATGCCGCCACCACCGTTCCTCCTTTCGGCTGCGAACACGTTTTGGAAGTTCAAAGAAGATCGTTTTTTCTCCGTCATTAGACTCGTGATTATGACAGCCAAACACACACAATTTCGAGCATGTGAAGGCATACAAAAACAATGAAATAATGGAAGATATAATAGCAGTAAATGTCAAGAAAAACAAGCAAATTCCCGTTAACGATGTATACGAAGTCAGCGGACGTTCAATACACAGTGCATATGTGGATTGTGTGCAGTGGCAATGCAGTACGTCATGTACGGTACGGTCGCTACGCGTTGTTTTCATCGCAGGTCAGTTGCTAGGGTCGAGGTCAACAAGTGCCCGATAGGTTATCCTAGAATCTTTATGTAAAAGTGCAAGTTTCTAGGCAAGCACACAAATCTTGTACCATTGAGTGAAGCTTTGTTCTTTTATGAGTGACCTGTATAGTCTCTCTAATACTTTTAATTATAATATATATTTGTTAATAATATCTAAATAGTGAAGATGTTTATAAAGCATATTTGATATGTCAAAATGTAGTACATGGAGCGCCATTTCTTCAGACATGCAAATTTGGGTAAACATTGCATCAAACTTAAATTTTCTGCAAATCTCTTTAAAAAAAATGGCAAAGTCATATTTTCATAAATTCTTTTAGTATAAAATCAATTAATAACTTGTATGTGTATAATTGTGTATGGGCCATATAATAATGGAAATTATTGTGTATTACTGTACTTGGTGGGGTTGGGTGGAGGACTGTATTTGTAAGCAGTTATAAAGAAACCCATGAATTTCATCGACACCAGTAAAAAAAAAACAAGTTACCGTATCAATGACATTTTAAAAGCCATAGTAAAAAGTTGTCAAATTGATCATGCGTTTAACCAATATAGTGTTCTATTACTGTATTTTAAATATACGGATTTTTCTTTGGGTGCGAGGGGGAAGGGGGGTAGTAATGCTATTCCATATATCCTGTTATTATGACTCCATTTCAAATCCAACTTGCCTACATTAGTTGTTCTGTGTGGGCAAGCCCTCAACGTGGCAAGCTCCCGGGTTGTTAAAACAACCTTTGTTTTAAAGGTATATATTGAAATTAAGATATGAAAGCTGCGTCTATTGTAGAATTATGAAAATAAATAGATAAGATCACTGAATAGAGTACCTACCCTGATTAGAACCTAATTGCATTTAGGTGGGAATGCTATTAATTAAAAGTCTCACAAAAACAGTGCCCACTATTTAAGTTATCCAAACAGACTTACAGGAGGCCTATTCTGTACAAAACCTGCACACACTATCACATCAATGATGATATACTTTTGTCGCAGAAAAGCACTCTGATTGGCTGGCATGAAATAAACATTTTGGGGAAATCGAAAATGCAAATTTGAAACAAAGCAATGTAAACTGTTAAACATGGTCTCAAATTTGATAAAATTTTGATACCCTTTCTGTCTCTTCTTTCTGAACTCGTAGGTGTGTTGAACTGATTTTAGCATTGCGTTACTACATATGTATGTGGAGAGAATGAATTGTAATAATGTAACGAAGATTTTTGTTCCAAAGGACTTGTAATAAATAGATTTGTTACTTGTTAATTTTAGCATTTAGTAACGACAAAACTGCTTGACCTAATGCAATGTATACTTTTTAAAGCGAACTTTGTTGCTAAAGTGTGTTAGTAAATTGTATCAAATTATCTGGAGTTTTTGAGGATAAACTTGTGACTCATGTGATACATGAGTAGTAATAACATGTCTATTTATCGAAAAAAATATTATAAAAAATGTGTGCAAGCAGCCTTATACTAACATGCTCTAGATAACAGCTTTATTCCAATTATCGTACAAGATTGCAATGGTAGGGAAATAAGTAACTGTATAATTTACTTCTGTGACATTGTGAAGCTTTGAATGTATTACAGATGCCAGCAAAATTTAATTCTGGTAAATTTGTCATAATAGCAGGAAGCTGGAAAAGAATACTGCCCTTCTTTGGCAAACGAAAGCAAGTGACATAGTGTCATTTCTCATAAATAACCGATATGTGTCTATCATTACATTAGCATCAGTGTAAATTCATGGTATTATGCTAGAATATCTTCAATAGAATGATTATTCTCAAAAGCACCAATAACTCAAATTTGAGTGATTTGTCACGTGCTACCTTTACCACAGTAGGTAAGAATAATCAAGCTTGAAATCTATTTGAAATCTTTGCAGTACAGTACATGTAACTCTAGTAATTTGAATGTGGAAAGCAGATATATTTTTAATGCAATTACTAAACATGATTAAGTAATCAAGTAATATTTGTATTTAGTATATATTTATAAATATATCATTAATCTTTAGAAATAACAGCACTGTAGAAAATTGTTTTGTGTATGTTTGATTTGAGTATGCCTGACAAACTACAGTGTATTTAAATTAAGCCAATACCTTGACTAATGAAAGTATTACTATGATTCATAGTGCTAACTAAAGGCAGTTTTATATAATTATGTGTGTGCATATATATGTATTTTATAATATACAGTGACTATCACCAAATAAAACACCAAGTGGAAGAAATTAATGTGTTTTGTTATCTTTTAATTCATGATGTGAAATTTACACAATTATAATTTATATTCAATGCAAAGTACACCAATGAAACTACATAAAACATCTCAGTGGCTATACAATTGCACAACACACAAATAATATACAACAATACTAGAGAACTGTGCATTTTCAAGATGGGGTATGCATTAACCAATTGTGTTATTGTAATGCCTAAGTTTTTCATGGAAATTGTCCAAAAACACAGTTCCTTCTGGTATGAGGAATTTCTAATATCTTTGCATATACGGTTACTAAAAGATGGATATCCCACAAATATATGCCAGTGTGTGGTGTGTGTGTGTGTTGCGTGCCGCGTGCGTGCCTGGTGTGTGATAGGGATTTGTTTTCACAACATTCTTGACGAAATGTAATGCATACATATCACACTGAAAACTGGGATAAAGTTAAAATTAAAACAAAATCAAAAAAGTATTTGCACTTCACTTAATTCCCCAACTTCAAATTGAACACTTGCAAAATTGTCAATGGCGTTTCAAGTTTGCGAAATAATGGCTAGTTATGGCTTGTACTGTAACATAGTAAAACAATATTTACTGAACAATGAAGTTACACACAGTCCCTCTCGCTACAAGAAGCACGGGACCAGACATTTACTTCTTTTATGAAATTTTTTATACTCGGTGTTCTTTATTCGAGAGTGCACTATAAGCTATGTTGTATCGTTTCATACTCGACGACAAAGATTTTCATTTGTGTGTTGGGGGGGGGCAGGGAGTCTGAAAACATCATCTTCCCTTATAGCTTCTAACAACATTATCATAAGAGGGAAATATCCATTTGGGTAGCAAAAACAATATGGTAAGAACCAAAATTACAAATTTAATGTCATATCGAACTAAATGTGATTACTGAACATTTTGTCAGTAAAAAATATTTTCTGGAGAGGCGACCAAATAAAAGAAAATAAAAAAAATGAAGATTGTCTTCTGATCATTTAGTAAGTGACGGAAGGTAATAAATTCATATATATTAGCTGTATTTCTCATTTCATAGAGGCCAGTAGAATATGACAAATAGATGTACAACATCCTGTCTTCTCTTTTCATAAAGAAAAAGGCCTTCAGAGTGGTACATGCCTTCTGCTAGTACTATGGCATGACCATAAAATAAATCTTCACTATTGAACAGCAATTTTAAAATGATAAAATGCCCAATTTTCTAATACGCCTCACTTCTACTGGTCTTATGACATTGCAAGCAACACCTCTAACCCCTACAACAGTCAGATTTTATGTTTCACTTTAACTACTAAATCTCTAATTGAGTATACATTGTCTTTAACCATAAACATGGGTATTTCCAGTGTTACGCCACCTGAACAATTTGATCTAGAAATGCTATTACGTTTAATAATGAATGTGTTGTCGACATTTAACTCTCAGTACATTGCAACAAACCATATTTGACGCTAGAATGTGACACACCACACCACTCACCAGTACAAGTCTACATACTGATTTATACATTAACCCATTTAGTACCACTGAATGAAACTACATAAAGACTTTGCATGTGATATTCAAGGTGTATACTGAAAGGTTACACAGTCGAATCAATGTGAATCAAAAAAACTGAATGATACTGAATTGTGCCTTCTGTCACAGCGCACCTTAACATAATCTTGCAAACCCAAATGCAGTCACAACTGTCTGCCAAAGCCTGTGTGAATATAAGGACTTTATATTTGTTTTGCTCCATCCAGCAAAAGCAGCTTGACTATAAAGCCAGTTCATTATCTAGAGTTTCCTGTATTTACACAGTTTCCATCCACTTGGATCACTGAAATCATCCCGAGTTTGGCACGCTGGTCATAGTGCGACCATTCCATACAGAAATCTGCAGCAGGGGTCAGTTATGGATTTTAACAATGAAATGAAAGACATATTCACACAGTAACAATAAAGAAGAAACCTTAATACATGAACATATATAATATGACAGTTAAGGGCTTGTCTATAAAGCAGTGGATCTCATTTGAAACATCCCTGCAGACCAGGAAAAAATAACACCATGCCCTTAGGCATTAATGAAGGGCATGTCTTGAAATGGGAGAATTAATTGCTTAGATTTGAAAATGCGAAAGAAAAAAACAATAGCCTTTCGTGTATGTTCTACTGTAGGAATTTTTTCTCGCAAGAAATAATTCAAATCAGAGACTAACGTCACTATAATTCCACTAAAACTGATTCTACCTCCTATATTTTGCTAAAGTTCCCAGATGGCATTTTCTTCTAAATGCCATTATTTACAAATCTTATTTTAGGCATGCAAAAGAGATCACGCCTTTAAGCATACATGCGATAGGTCACTAATTAGTATAGCATATCAGGCTGAAATTTCAATTAATAGGGAGAGGCATACCTACTATGTTCCTCACTGTTCACAAACACAAACAGACACACAGACACAACACACACACACACAGACACACAGACACACACACACACACACACACACACACACACACAAACACACAAAACACAAACACATATTCACAAAACACAAATAATAAACACATCACAATAATCAGCATCAGTTGATATCTGCTGCATATTTAAAAGGATACGTCCAAAAAAAATGTATGACTGGAGGAGAAAATATGAGTCAAGTGTAAATAAAATGAATCACATACAATAGAGAAAATGATGACAACTAATTTGTCATGAGTATATCATGTTTTGGCTGTAATATTACACATGCATTTAGTCTAACAGACAAACACAACATATAAGAAAATATGCACGTAATAACCAATACATAAAAGTGGAATGTAGCTTATTTCTCCTATTGCATTCAAGTACTGGAAATTTTTGTGTATTTGGGGCTTAAAATTATTCAAATTGAAATAAGTATGTTATACAAGTACGAAACAAAATTCAAAGAAAATACAATAATAATCCTTCCCAGGACATATAAAGCAACTCTCTGAGTATGTAATTACAATTGCTAAACACTGAAATGAAAGGACATACTGAGAGTTACTTCTGAATGATTCACTTGTTCAAAATAAATGTTTTTCAATTTGAATTGAAACTGATCTGATAATTCCCGCACCCCCCAAAAAAATGTGGGGATAAATTCCATTAAGTCTAGTACACCCTTACAAATATCTTTCCTAAATGACTTGGTTTGACACTTTGTTTTATCACGACTTTATTAAACAAAATACGTGCAAAGAGCAACATATCAATATAAAAATATGCCTTCCCGACCAATCGGAAATCAACTGAGTTTAACTTAAAAGGATACAATAATCCACCAAATAAGCCATGTGTTATCAAAGCCTCCTCATTCTGAAATACTTCCTCCATTGTCCACCAGTCTTCAGAATAACATGAACTGCAAAAAATAATGGATATAAATGTATTAGTTCCTCATCTCCACAATTATTCATGAACAACAAAAGATCATCCATTTTTGTCATCATCATCATAATATAATTATCATTACCATCATCATTATCATCATCATCATCATCATCATCGACATAACTTTTGTTAAAGGGAGAAGAGCCAGCAACTAACAGAAATAAGTTCAGAAAAAAAAATGACATTGTGAGTATTGTGAGAATTATGTACATGGTGATAAAGACAGCCAAATAAGGGGTACTGTGTATACTCGCCCTCAGCAAGGCCCTATAAATTAGTTAATTATGTTAATTTTACGTCTTTGGCAAGTTTACCCGGGATAAAACCGCAGAAACAGCTATAGGGAGGAGCTTACGATTCAAACATGCATACATTACCACGCGCGTGACAACACACGTTGGTGGCATGCATCCGTCACGCATGGTCAGCTCCTGACCTGTGCACGTGCATCTGATTGTTGCAACGAACTCAAATTTTTCTTAAACTTATCCTGTTAGTTGCTGCTCCTTCTCCGTTTAAAGGACAATGCATGATTGAAGAAAGAAAAAAAAATAATACCCCAAGTACAAATGAGTTGAACACATAAAGATCTACAGCTTGTCTGAAAAAAAAATGTGCAAGTGAGAAGCGTCCATTGGCAGTTAGAACATAATTTTGATGTGATGCTTACATCAATAAGCAATATCTTTCCTTTCAATTCGTCATTTGTTCTTTCAATGTACAATTATCAATCTCTAAGATATATTAGTAAAACCATGAAAGGGCAAAATCAATTGTGCCACTTTTACTAGGAACAGGGCACTCCAAATATGCTTTTAAATGCACAATTTTTTTTTTTAAACATGCTGTATACACTAGCAAGATATTAATAGTACATTTAGCTACAGGGATGACTTTAATTTGATTACTTAATGAAAACAAGCATATACTAACCGAATAGAACTACTGCTTAGGCTCTTACAATTTTATTTGCAATTCAGAAACTGCGGCATTTGTGCTGTACACAATCCTTTTCAAAAATCATGTCATACATTTGTGTACTATGTCTAAATCTTATCAAAATTGTGTTGTTTTTTTTCTGTAGACAATCCAATTTAAATATTGTGTCATCTGACTTTACTCAATCTAAATAAGAATTACATCTGTTTGTACTCCACCAAATTACAGATGATATATATTTGCTTACATGCATTGTATATGCGTCCTCACTTACTCCACCACACAACACGTAACATATATGAATTAGTGCACTACAAAAAACATGAATGGTATACCATTTAAAACATACAAATCACACAAAAAAACAATAAATACAAAATGAGTTTTGTTTGTCAATCTGATTTATTATCTTTCATCATGTACATTCATTAACATCTGGTGACTTACTATAATCAATGCGTGTTGAATGAGAAAATAAATCCATAGAGACCAGTCAACCCAGGATATCCTGACCGTTGACCCGAAATCCCGACATAAAGTGCACTGAAAAAAAGAAATATAAACCAAAGAGTCATTGTTAGTAATCAAAATAATGCAAACAGTTGTCCAAACACCTATCATCATCCATGCCATTGCAAATATTTATATTCTCCTAGTCTCACCTCGATAAATCAATAATCTAGTATAAAATTAAATAATTTTGTCCTGAATAAGTTGCAAACAAAATGGCCCTCTCAAAAGATTGAAAATCAGATGAAAAATTTTACATGTGATTCTATCTTCACCTTTCAAGAGTTTGGGAATAATGAACATGTTTCAATGGATATATTTGATCCAAAATTGTAAAAGACAAAAAAAATAATACATCAATTAGCAACTAATAAATAAACTATAATAATGAATAAAAAGATTCACAATTAACATCTACTGCAAAAATACAACTGTAAGAAATACATAATCACATTCATTGACTACATACTGTTACAATTTACAGGCCTGGAAATTTTTAATTGTTTGTTACATATATAATAGAAGGCAACTGTCTACAAAACAAATTGACTTCAAGTTTATTCCTTTAAGAGTGTGGGGCTGCACCCGTTGTGTCCTCCAGTTGCCAAGACCCACAACTGCTTCTACTTTCAAAAAGAGGAGAAGAAATCATATTCATACTGCTAAAAAAAGAAAATAATGAGAATAACTCATGATATAAAATCTCATTCAAAAGCGGTACATTCAGTTTTCATCAAATTAACTCTAAATGCAAGATCATACAATTTTAGTATGTTAGAATTATAAATAAATGAAAAGAGTTTAAATCACACACAAAAAAGTGTAAAAAGCCAAGAAAATTATTCATTATCAAAAAGGGTGCACCCAATTCTTTTTATTCCAAAGCGATCACTGCAAAAAAACGAAAATAAACAAGAAAACTAACAATTTTTTTTTATTTATTTTCAACTTAAGTGTTAGTTTCACATTTGCATTGCAACGGTACTTTGTTGGTAAAGGGGTTTCACTCAGAAACACAATACAATATGACTGGAGCAAGGCATTTATTGTGATTTCCATAGTCCAAACAGTGTATTTTACAAATCCCTAAGGTGATTATTAAATTTTACTAAATGTTCTCCTAATACATTGACATTTTTGAGAAAATAGATTAATTACAGTTATTCATAATGTCCATGACCAGTATGTTTTAGCAGTGTACAAACTACCGGATTTACGCGTGCAAAATAACATTACATTGCTGAAATGTCACTCTTCATATCCTTCGTTCGCAAACTTGAGGTAGCGGCTCGACAACACTGTGCAGTCACAATGCTTCTGTGATAACCGCAGATGTTAAAGACGAATAGAACTTTAGTGAGCATTGAGTGCAATTATTGTATAAATAATGGAAGGACGCATGAATGGCTTTTGTAAATGCTAAAAAATACCTTTGACACCTTCAACAGTACATTTCGCATGTGTGCACATGCCTTCATTTATATAATGCATAGCTTAAAGACTGACTAGCAACAAATGTTCGGTCTGTGAAGAAATCGCTATTGACAGTATTTCTCTCTACGAATGGAGAGAAAAAAACCTTGCCGCCCATTACGAGTCGATTATTCAATAATGCACTAAAAATTGGAGAAACAAAAAAACTGATTTCTCATCACAACTTAATCAGTTTTAATGTATTTCAATATCAATCTGGAGACTAACAAAACTTTTCCAGAAACATTAATTTGTCAATGCCCTACAGCCACATGGGTTAAATTTGAAACCTCATTTTCTCAGAATAGTAAAAGTGCGATATAACTGCCTTTTAGAACATAAAACTTCATACATGTAAATACTTACTCCACATATATATTCTGTAGTAGCTTACCAGTAATCCACTATAATTTTCTCTAATCCAATCAGTCTATATGACAGTTCTAAAAAGAAATAATTCAGAAAAATTTAGTATACAGAAGCACTAGATTTTCTAGCGGCAAAAATTTTTTGCCAGGATATGGCTACAGGTATGTACATGACATGGTGCAAATAGCAAGACCTAATTTTCAAAAACCATGAAATCCCCATCCCACCCATCCCCAATAAATACTTAGAATGAGTTTCATCCTTTAAACACTACATAAAAAGTAATTCCCCCTTCTTCAAAACCGATAATTTTTTAATATTATTCATATTTTATTGTTGCATGCATCACCAGCCCAAAAAGGCTGAATGTACAAGAATTACATAAAAAACATACATACATAAATATACAATTAAAATTACAAAAAAATAACATGGCATGCATCATTAGTATATGATTTTATCTCTC
>JZLH01S0608460.1:0-19942 GCA_001188425.1 Eucidaris tribuloides | reverse complement strand
AATTGATAAGAGACAGATTATGTCTCTAAAACTAACGGGAGTAAACAAAAAAAAATATCAAAGTTTGATATCCATCAGAATCAGAAAGAAATTTTGATAATCATCCCCTATCTGTCGTAAGTTTAACAACTACAATAAAACGGTAAAACACACGAATAAAAATATCACGTTATCTACTTTAGTATGTGACTCTTGGATTTAATTTATTAATAATATCCAAGACCAGGCAAAGCATAGCATTAAATAAGGTGAAAAAGGATCAGAATAAATACATTACCCCCCCCCCCGTTTTTTTAAGCAAAGCCCTTCCAAATGTTTAAAAGCATTATGTACAAAATAATCTTGATAGTTGATAGTGATACTTAATAGATAACATTTTAATTCTATTCAATGATAAGTGTAATGTAGGGCAGATTTTTTTTATATATATATTATTACATCGTCATCACATTTCATTACAAGTGGCAAACTTACGATCACCAGGCAGTAGGTAGGTCAATTCCCTCAGCAGTCTGTTAAAAATGGAAAGAAAAAAAAAGATTGTTATATTACATGTATTAAAATACATATTCCTCGATCAACAAATGACCCATGATTAGTGAAACATTTTGCAAACAACGGCAACGACGTTGATCGTGTGTTTACGTCGTCGCTGCAAGATTGCGCAATTCTTGACCCCATAATCAATCAGCACACAAGTCCATACAGAGTACCACAAAGTACAAGTACACTGTACATGTACTGTACAAAGAATGATTCATTTTTCATACGTTTCAACAATACCAAAATGTCCAGAACAACTTTGCACATCATAATTTTTTATCAGAAACAAGCCATAATGCCACTTTGAATAGCAGCAGTAGTCGATCAAGTTTGTGTCCGTCTTGATCAGGTGAATGGCATTTAAATTGGCTTTCACCACGTGTAATCGTGTGTGTGTGCAATTGTAAACAGTGTGCAAAGTCGATTACTATCGATCGACATATCGTTGTATCGTTTGTAATCGTGAACAACTATCGTTTCCGGTGCGCGTGTACAAAAAGTAGACGGTGAATTTAAATGTTAATCGTGAACTAGGGTAAAATTTTACGTAGAGTCTATTTTTAGCACTTTAAAAAGACCGCAGAGTTTAACCCTAGGCCGCAGGGCATTTTGAAAAAAAATGTCCGCAAAAACCAGGACATTCTTGGAAACAAGTACAGGTTTTGTCCGTGTTTTCCCCGACATCCTAGGTTTTCGCGGACATTCCTGGTTTACGAGCGTGCGCCCCCTACTGTTCATTCTCACGGCTGATGCGGCCAACCACCGTTTCTCCTTTTGGGCTGCGAACACGTTTTGGAAGTTCAAAGAAAGATCGTTTTTTCTCCGTCATTAGACTGTGATTATGACAGCCAAACACGACACAATTTCGAGCATTGTGAAGCATACGAAAAACAATGAAATAATGGAAGATATATAGCAGTAAATGTCAGAAAAACAAGCAAAATTCCCGTTAACGATGTGATACGAAGTCACGCGACGTCAATACACAGTGCATATGTGGATTGTGTGCAGTGGCAATGCATGTACGTCATGTACGGTACGGTCGCTACCGCGTTGTTTTCATCGCAGGTCAGTTGCTAGGGGTCGAGGTCAGAAAGGTGCCCGGATAGGTTATCCTAGAATCTTTATGTAAAAGTGCAAGTTTTTCTAGCAAGCACACAAATCTTTGTACCATTTGAGTGAAGCTTTGTTCTTTTATGAGTGACCTGTATAGTCTCTCTATACTTTTAATTATAATATATATTTTGTTAATAATACTAAATAGTGAAGATGTTTATAAAGCATATTTGATATGTCAAAATGTAGTACATTGAGCATCCCATTTCTTCAGGACATGCAAATTTGGGTAAACATTGCATCAAACTTAAATTTTCTGCATAATCTCTTTAAAAAAAATGGCAAAGTCATATTTTCATAAATTCTTTTAGTATGAAAATCAATTAATAACTTGTATGTGTATAATTGTGTATGGCCATATAATAATGGAAATTATTGTGTATTTACTGTACTTGGTGGGGGTTGGGGTGGAGGACTGTATTTGTAAGCAGTTATAAAGAAACCCATGGAATTTCATCGACACCAGTAAAAAAAAAACAAGTTACCGTATCAATGACATTTTAAAAGCCATAGTAAAAAGTTGTCAAAATTGATCATGTTTAACCAATATAGTGTTCTATTACTGTATTTAAATTTACGGATTTTTCTTTGGGGTGCGAGGGGGGAAGGGGGGGGGGTAGTAATGAGCTATTCCATTATCCTGTTTATTATGACTCCATTTCAAAATCCAACTTGCCTACATTAGTTGTTGCTGTGTTGGGCAAGCCCTCAGACTGGCAAGCTCCCGGGTTGTTAAAAACAACCTTTGTTTTAAAGGTATATATGAAATTAAGATATGAAAGCTGGTCTATTGTAGAATTATGAAAATAAATAGGAAAGATCACTGAACTAAGAGTACCTACCCTGATGTAGACCTAATTGCATTTAGGTGGGAAATTGCTATTAATTAAAAGTCTCACAAAAACAGTGCCCACTATTTAAGTTAGCCAAGACAGACTTACAGGAGGGGCCTATTCTGTACAAAACCTGCACACATTATCACATCAATGATGATGATACTTTTGTCGCAGAAAAGCACTCTGATTGGCTGGCATGAAATAAACATTTTGGGGGAAATCGAAAATGCAAATTTGAAACAAAGCAATGGTAAAACTGTTAAACATTGGTTCTCAAATTTGATAAAATTTTGATACCCTTTTCTGTCGTCTTCTTTCTGAAACATGTAGGTGTGTTGAACTGATTTTAGCATTGCGTTAGTACATATGTATGTGGAGAGAATGAATTGTAATAATGTAACGAAGATGTTTTGTTGTTCCAAAGGACTTTGTAATAAATGAGATGTTTTGTTACTTGTATTTTAGCATTTAGTAACGGACAAAAACTGCTTGACCTAATGTATGTATATTTTTTAAAGCGAACTTTGTGCTAAAGTGTGTGTTAGTAAATTGTATCAAATTATCTGGAGTTTTTGAGGATAAACTTGTGACTCATGTGATACATGAGTAGTAATAACATGTCTATTTATGAAAAAAAAATATTTAAAAAATGTGTGCAAGCAGCCTTATACTAACAATGCTCTAGATAACAGCTTTATTCCAATTATCGGTACTAAGATTGCAATGGTAGGGAAATAAGTAACTGTATAATTTTACTTCTTGTGACATTGTGAAGCTTGAATGTATTACAGATGCCAGCAAAATTTAATTCTGGTAAAATTTTGTCATAATAGCAGGAAGCTGGAAAAGAATACTGCCCTTCTTTGGCAAACGAAAGCAAGTGACAATAGTGTCATTTCTCATAAATAAGCGATATGTGTCTATCATTTACATTAGCATCAGTGTAAATTCATGGTATTCTGACTAGAATATCTTTCAATAGAATGATTATTTCTCAAAAGCACCAATAACTCAAATTTGAGTGATTTGTCACGTGCTACCTTTTACCACAGTAGGTAAGAATAATCAAGCCTTGAAATCTATTTGAAATCTTTGCAGTACAGTACATGTAACTCTAGTAATTTGATGTGGAAAGACAGATTATTTTTTAATGCAAGTTACTAAACATGATTAAAGTGAATCAAGTAATATTTGTATTTTAGTATATATTTATAAATATATCATGTAATCTTTATGAAATGGACATGACTGTAGAAAATTGTTTTGTGTATGTTTGATTTGAGTATGCCTGAGCAAACTACAGTGTATTTAAATTAAGCCAATACCTTGACTAAAGTGAAAGTATTTACTAATGATTCATAGTGCTAACTAAAGCAGTTTATATAATTATGTGTGTGCATATATATGTATTTTATAATATACAGTGACTATCACCAAATAAAACACCAGGTGGAAGAAATTAATGTGTTTGTTATCTTTTAATTCATGATGTGAAATTTACAGAATTTTAATTTATATTCAATGCAAAGTACACCAATGAAACTACATAAAACATCTCAGTTGGCTATACAATTGCACAACACACAAATAATATACACAATACAGAGAACTGTGCATTTTCAAGATGGGTTATGCATTACACCAATTGTGTTATTGTAATGCCTAAGTTTTCATGGAAATTTGTCCAAAACCAGTTCCTTCTTGGGTATGAGGAATTTCTAATATCTTGTGCATATACAGGTTACTAAAAGAGTGGATATCCCACAAATATATGCCAGTGTGTGTGTGTGTGTGTGTGTGTGCGTGCGTGCGTGCGTGCCTGTGTGTGTGATAGGGATTTGTTTTTCACAACATTCTTGACTGAAAATGTAATGCATACATATCACATCTGAAAACTGGGATAAATTAAAATTAAAACAAAATCAAAAAAAGTATTTTGCACTTCACTAATTCCCCAACTTCAAATTGAACCACTTGCAAAATTGTCAATTGGGTTCAAGTTTGCGAAATAATGGCTAGTTATGGCTTGTACTGTAACATAGTAAAACAATATTTACAGAACAATGAAGTTACACACAGTCCACTCTCGCTACAAAGAAGTCCACGGGACCCAGACATTTTACTTCTTTTTAATGAAATTTTTTTATATCGGTGTTCTTTATTACGAGAGTGCACTATAGCTATGTTGTATCGTTTCATACTCGGACGACAAAGAATTTTCATTTGTGTGTATGGGGGGGGGGGGGCAGTGGAGTCTGAAAACATCATCTTTCCCTTATAGCTTCTAGACAACATTATCATAAGAGGGGAAATATCCAGTTTGGGTAGCAAGAAACAATATGGTAAGAACCAAATTACAAATTTAATGTTCATATCGAACTAAATGTGATTACTGAACATTTTGACAGTAAAAAAATATTTTCTGGAGAGGCTGACCAAATAAAAGAAAATAAAAAAACAATGAAGATTGTCTTTCTGATCATTTTAGTAGTGACGGAAGGTAATATACATATATTATTAGCTGTAATTTCTCATTTCATAGAGGCCAGTAGAATATGACAAATGAGATGTACAAACATCCTGTCTTCTTTTTCATAAAGAAAAAAGGCCTTCAGGTGTACATGCCTTCTGCTAGTACTATGGCATGACCATAAAATAAATCTTCACTATTGAACAGCAAATTTTAAAATGATAAAATGCCCAATTTTCTAATACGGCCTCACTTCTACTGGTCTTATGAATTGCAAGCAACACCTCTCAACCCTACACAGTCAGATTTATGTTTCACTTTAACTACTAAATCTCTATTTAGTATACAGTTGTCTTTAACCATAAACATGGTATTTCCAGTGTTGACGCACCTGAACAATTGGTACTAGAATAATGGCTATTACGTTTAATAATGAATGTGTGCTCGACATTTAACTCTCAGTAACATTGCAACAAACCATATTTGACTCTAAATGTGACACACCCACCTCACCAGTACAAGTCTACATACTGATTTATTACATTAACCCATTTAGTACCACTGGAATGAAACTACATAGACTTTGCATGTGATATTCAAGGTGTTATACTGAAAGGGTTAACACAAGTCGTATCAATTGTGATCAAAATAAATACTGAATGATACTGAATTGTGCCTTCTGTCACAGCGCACCTTAACATAATCTTGCCAAGCCCAAATGCAGTCACAACTGTCTGGCCAAAGGCCTGTGTGAATATAAGGGACTTTATATTTGTTTTGCTCCATCCAGCAAAAAGCAGCTTGACTATAAAGCCAGTTCATTATCTAGAGTTGTCCTGTATTTACAAGTTTCCATCCACTTTGGATCGACTGCAAATCATCCCGGAGTTTGGCACGGTGTCAGTAGACGTGGACCATTCCATACAGAAATCTGCAGCAGGGGTCAAGTTATGGATTTTAACAATGAAAATGAAAGACATATTCACACAGTAACAAATAGAAGAAACCTTTATATACATGAAACATATAATGATGACAGTGTAAGGGGCTTGTCTATTAAAGGCAGTGGATCTCATTTGCAAACATCCCTGCAGACCAGGAAAAAATAACCCATGCCCTTAGGCTATTAATGAAGGGCATGTCTGTGAAATATGGTGGAGAATAATTGCTTAGAATTTGAAAAATGCGAAAGAAAAACAATAGCCGTTTCGTGTATGTTCTATGGTAGGAATTTTTTTCTCGCAAGAAAATAATTCAAATCAGAGACTAACGGTCACTATAATTCCACTAAAACTGAGTTTCTAGCTCCTATATTTTGCTAAAGGTTCCCAGATGGCATTTTCTTCTAAATGCCATTGTATTTACACAATCTTAATTTTTAGGCATGCAAAAGAGATCCACTGCCTTTAAGCATACATGGCATAGGTCACTAATTAGTATGAGCATATCAGGCTGAAATTTCAATTAATAGGGGAGAGGGCATACCTACTATGTTGCTCTCCCTTGTTCACAAACACAAAGACAGACACACAGACACACACACACAGACACACAGACACACAGACACACACACACACACACACACACACACACACACACAACACACAACACAAACACATATTCACAAACACAAAAATAATAACACATCACAATAATCAGCATCAGTTGATATTCTGCTGCATATTTAAAAGGATACGTCCAAAATAAGATGTATGACTGGAGGAGAAAATATGAGTCAAGGTAAATAAAATGAATCACATACATATAGAGAAAATGATGACAACTAATTTGTCATGAGTATATCATGTTTTTTTGGCTGTAATATACACATGCATTTAGTCTAACAGACAAACACAGTACAATATAAGAAAAATATGCACGTAAATAACCAATACATAAAAAGTGGGAATGTAGCTTATTTCTCCTATTGCATTCAAGTACTGGAAGATTTTTGTGTATTTGGGGCTTAAAATTATTCAAATTAGAAATAAGTATGTTTATACAAGTACTGAAACAAATATTCAAAGAAAATACAATAATAATCCCTTCCCAGGACATATAAAGCAACTCTCTGAGTATGTAATTACAATTGCAAAACACTGAAATGAAAGGACATACTGAGAGGTTTACTTCTGAATGATTCACTTGTTCAAAATAAATGTTTTTCAATTTTGAATTGAACTGATCTGAGTAATTCCCCACCCCCCCAAAAAAATGTGGGGATAAATTCCATTAAGTCTAGTACCACCCTTACAAATATCTTTCCCTAAATGACTTGGTTTGACACTTGTTTTATCAGAGCTTTATTAAACAAAATAGTGCAAAGAGCAAGATATCAATATAAAAATATGCCTTCCCGACCTTTCGGAAATCAACTGAGTTTAAACTTAAAAGGATACAAATAATCCACCAAATAAGCCATGTGTTATCAAAGGCCTCCTCATTCTGAAATACTTCCTCCATTGTCCACCAGTCTTCAGAAATAACATGAACTGCAAAAAAAATAATGGATATAAATGTATTAGTTCCTCCATCTCCACAATTATTCATAACAACAAAAGATCATCATTTTTTGTCATCATCATCATAATTATAATTATCATTACCATCATCATTATCATCATCATCATCATCATCATCATCATAACTTTTGTTAAAGGGAGAAGGAGCCAGCAACTAACAGAAATAAGTTCAGAAAAAAAAATGACATTGTGAGTATTGTGAGAATTATGGTACATGGTGATAAAGACAGCCTAAATAAGGGGTACTGTGTGATACTCGCCCTCAGCAAGGCCCTATAAATTAGTTAATTTATGTTAATTTTACGTCTTTGCAAGTTTTACCCGGGGATAAAACCTGCAGAAACAGCTATAGGGGGAGGAGCTTATCGATTCAAACAGTGCATACATTACCACGGCGTGACTAACACACGTTGGGTGGCATGCATCCGTCACGCATGGTCAGCTCCTGACCTGTGCACGTGCAATCTGATTGGTTGGCAAGAACTCAAATTTTTCTTAACTTATGCCTGTTAGTTGCTGGCTCCTTCTCCCTTTAAAGGACAATGGCATGATTGGAAGAAGAAAAAAAAATAATACCCCAAGTACCAAATGAGTTGGAACACATAAAGATATACAGCTTGTCTGAAAAAAAAAATGTGCAAGTGAGAAGCGTCCACTTTGGCAGTTAGAACATAATTTGTGATGTGATGCTTACATCAAAGTCAAGGGAATAGTCTTTGCTTTCAAATGTCATTTGTTCTGTTCAATGTACAAGTTTATTTCAATCTCTAGATATATTTAGTAAACCATGAAAGGGCAAAATCAATTGTGCCACTTTTACTAGGGAACAGGGCATCCCAAAGGTATGCTTTTAAATTGCACAATTTTTTTTTTAAACATGCTGTATACACTAGCAAGATATTAATAGTACATTTAGGCTACAGGGGATGACTTTAATTTGTTTACTTAATGAAAACAAGCATATACTAACCGGAATAGAACTACTGCTTAGGCTCTTACAATGTTTATTTGCAATTCAGAAACTGCAGCATTTGTGCTGTACACAATCCTTTTCAAAAATCATGTCATGACATTTGTTGTGTACTATGTCTAAATCTTATTCAATAATTGTGTTGTTTTTTTTCTGTAGACAATCCAATTTAAATATTGTGTCATCTGATCTTTACTCAATCTAAATAAGAATTACATCTGTTTTGTACTCCAGCCAAATTACAAGATGATATATATTTGCTTACATGCATTGTAGTTAGTGGTCCTCACTTACTCCACCACACAACACGTAACATATATGTTGAATTAGTGCACTACAAAAACATGAATTATACCATTTAAACATACAGAATCACACAAAAATCAATGAATACAAAATGAGTTTTGTTTGTCAATTGTGATTTTTATCTTTCATCTTGTTACATTCATTCATCTGGTGACTTACTGATAATGCAAATGCTGTGATGAAGTAGAAAATAAATCCATAGAGACCAGTCAACCCAAGGATTCCTGCCGTTGACCCCGAAATCGCCGACATAAATGTGCGACTGAAAAAAAAGAAATATAAACCAGAAGAGTCATTTGTTAGTAATGAAAATAATGCAAACAGTTTGCCAAACACCTATTCCATCAGTCATGCCATTGCAAATATATTATTCTCCTAGTCTTCACCGATAAATCATATGAATTTAGTATAAAATTAAATAATTGTGTTCCTGATAAGGTTGCAAACAAAATGGCCTCTCAAAAGATTGAAAATCAGATGAAAATTTTACATGTGATTCTATTCTTCACCTTTCAAGAAGTTTGGGAATAAGAACATGTTTTTCAATGGATATAATTTGATCCAAAATTGTAAAAGACAAAAAAAAATGAATACATCAATTAGCTAAGTAATAAATAAACATTAATAAATGAATAAAAATTTCACAATTAAATCTACTGTAAAAATACAACTGTAAGAAATACATAATCACCATCATTTGACTTACATACTGTTACAATTTACAGGCCTGGAAATTTAGATTTGTTTTTGGGTTACATATATAATAGAAGGCAGACTGTCTACAAAACAAATGTTGACTTCAAGTTTATTCCTTTAAGATGTGTGGGGCTTGCACCCGTTGTGTGCTCCATTGCAAGACCCACAACTGCTTCTAGCTTTCTAAAAAGAGGAAGAAACATATTTCATACTGCTAAAAAAGAAAAGATAATGATGATGAACTCATGTATGAAAAGCTCATTTCCAAAAGGGGTACATTCAGTTTTCATCAAATTAACTCTAAATGCCAAGATCCATACAATTTTAGTATTTAGATCTATAAGATAAATGAAAAGGGAAGTTTAAATTCCACACAAAAAAGTGGTAAAAATGGCCAAGAAAAATTATTTCATTTTCAAAAGGGGGTGCACCCAATTCTTTTATTTCCAAAAGCGATCACTGCAAAAAGAAAATAAACAAAAGAAAACTAACCAATTTTTTTTATTATTTTCAACTTAAGTGTAGTTTCACATTTGCATTGCACGGTACTTTGTTTGGTAAGTGGGTTTCACTCAGAAACAGTACAATATGGACTGTAGGGCAAGGCCATTTATTGTGATTTTCCATAGTCCCAACAGTGGTATTTTACAAATCCCTAATGGTGATTATTTAAATTTTACTAAGTTCTCCTAATACCATGTGCACATTTTTGAGAAAATTAATTAATTACGAGTTATTCATAATGTCATGACCAAGTATGTTTTAGCAGTGTACAAACTACCGGGGACTTTTACCGCGTGCAAAAATAAATTACATGGCTGAAATGTCACTCTGTCATATCCTTGTTCGCAAACTTGGTAGCGCTCGACAACCTGTGCAGTCACAATGCTTCTGTGTAACCGCAGATGTTTGAAGACGGAATAGGAACTTTGGTGAGGCATTTGAGTGCAATTATTGTATAAATAATGGAGGACTGCATGAATGGCTTTTGTTAAATGCATTTAAAAATAATACCTTGACACCTTCAACAGTACATTTCGATGTGTGCCACATGCCTTCATTTATATTAATTGCATAGCTGTAAAGACTGATCTAGCAAGAAATGTTCGTGTCTGTGAAGAAATCGCTATTGACAGTGATTTCTTCTTCTACGAATGGGACTGAGGAACTTGCCCCATTACCGAGTCGATTATTTCAATAATGCACTAATAAATATTGGAGAACAAAAAATGTATTTTCTCATCAGCAACTTAATCAGTTTGTAATGTTATTTTTCAATATCAATCTGGAGACTACAAAACTTTTTTTTCCAGAACATTATTTGGTCAATGCCCTACAGCCCAACATGGGTTAAATTTGAAACCTCATTTTTCTCAGAATAGTTAAAAGTGGATATAACTCCTTTTAGAAATAAACTATGCATACATGTAAATTACTTGACTCCAATATATGATCTGTAGTACTTACCAGTAATCCAATATGGACATGTTTCCTCTAATGGCCAATTCATTATATATGACAGGTTCTAAAAGAAATAGATTCAGAAGGAAATTTAGTTACAGAGCACTGAGATTTTTTAGGGCAAAAATTTTGTTGCCAGGTATGTACAGGTATGTACATGTACATGTGCCATAATTAGCAGCCTAATTTTCAAAACATTGAATATCCCCATCCCACCCCATCCCCAATAAAATACTTATGAATGAGTTTCATCTAAACACTACATAAAAAGTAAGTTCCCCCTTTTTCAAAACCATAATTTTTTTTATTATTCATAGTTTATTGTTCATTGCATCACAGCCAAAGGCTGAATTGTACAAGAATTACATAAAAAACATACATACATGAAATATACAATTAAATTACAAAAAAATAACATTGGCATGGCATCATTAGATATGAATTCCTTTGAAGATTTGAATTTATAATATATGAATTTATAACATGTAGAAATGAAAAAAAATTGTGTATTTGATATCAAAATTCTTGGAGGGTCTCAATTATCAAAATCATATATTGCGTAAAAATGTGGATGAAAGAAGACAAACTAGTGAGGGAGGTACCAGACCAGTGTGCGTATATTATTAGCATTTTTGTACATTTTTTTTTTATGTTTTAATTTGAATTTGAATTTAAGAAGGACATAGGAAATAATTCTGAAAAGATAGGATAAACAAACACACTGGTCTGGGAGTTCCCATACGTGAAGTGAAAATTTGATTGAGGTATGATTGAATTCATGGATTATTATTATTCATGATATATTTCAAATACAACTATAAAATGCATCCATTTAAAAATACAATACATAGTTAAAATACATTAAAACGTCATGTTAACAAAAAAATTTGAGCGGGGAAATGTTGCAGGGGTGTTGTTACTGTACATGCATTGCCTAACTTCTGTGTGAAAATAAAATTGATCCGTCAGGTCATGCATGAGTGATCACACATTATAGGCAAACTTGTCACTTTTTAAAAGTCACAGGAGTCATTTATAATGCCAAAATAAAAAGTGGAATGTTTTGCTTTATTAATAAAGTGTGTTCACTAAACCATGACATGGTTACAAGATGAACCTCTTATGTTTGTATAACATATGCCGATACATTTTGTGGAAAAATGTCAGATTTCATTTTTTTCAATAAACTTAATGGATTTTACAATTCAACATTTTAGGAAGGATGACAAGTTTTTAATTGAGCACACTGAACCGAAAATACTTGGAAAGTGTCTGGAAAGGTATAAGGGGGTCAAACGATAGATGACTAACAGAAATAGTGCTATATCATTCATCAGAAACAGAATTTGACAAAACCCTGTATCACAATTCACAAATGCTCAAAATTGACTGCTGTGAATTTTGAAAAGTGACATTTATACCTTTAAAGCCACTGGCTAACATTTACCACAGTTATCAAATCTGAGCTACTTGATTCCCCATGACACCAGTGTATTTGATAAGGTCTAAAATAAAACCCAGAAAGAATTGTATTTCAAAATGATTATATAGTGCCTTAAAAAAGTGAAAATCGTAAGTTGACCAGATTCACCTGCCCATTTCCTCCCATAGACTTACTGTGTGTAGATCTAGGCTATTTTCTACTTGCCCCGAGTATTGTTTATTCATTCATATCTTGCCAGTGGCAGCATAAATTTCCAAACTTTTATATTCTAGGGTGTTTATTTGTCCATTCAAACACTACTATGTAGCTCAGATATCAAAGTTTGACAATTTTTTAAATTAAAGCTCCACAAATTTAGCCTATCACTTTAATATGTACTTACTCATGCATGACTTGACAGATCACATTACATTTTCACACAGAAGTTAGTCAATGAGTGCAAAAACACGCCTGACAAATAATTTATTAAAACCATTTCGTTAGAAAGTTATGGTATTTTGAAAAAGGGGGAACTTACTTTTTGTGTAGTGTTTAGATAGATAATTTATAAGTATGAATTTTCACATCACTCATGATGCAGTTTATATTTCTGTATGGCCCTAAAGCATGTTACTACAATAGATGCAGCTGATGTGACCCCACACTGCTTTGTTCTGCTAGGCAAAATGCAGCCTGTAATTGTATGCACACGTCCCAAACCCTTATGATGCATGATGCATCAATCAGCATGCATTATCCTGCAAAGAAATACTACCAGATCTGGTAGTTTAGCTTGTTTTCCTTCCATCATTTCACTTACATACCCCATCAAGATTGATAACACACAGCCTGATATTTCACACATTGGGAATCCCTACCATCCTTCTCTGCCATTGCACATCTGCATGTACACGGATGTGGTTCATTAGCAGACAGTAACTGCCTGGCTAGTTGAACCGTGCTACCAATGTAATGACAGAAACCACAGTAAAAATAAAAAGTTTGGTGTGTTGCACTGTTGTTGATGAAAATCAATTAAAAATACAGGTCCAAATTAATATTTATCATTAAATATAAGCCTAACAAAGAAATTATTACAATTAATTTCAGAAAAATGCATGCACTGGTAAAAAAATGGACAAGATAACAAACAAATCAAGAAGAAATGAAAATCATTTGCCAAACCTAGATAAGTGCAAGAAATTATGTATCAATTTTGTAATATGTCATATAATTCAAATATTTTGTTTTTTTTCCATTTCAAAATGAAATCAATTTGACTAACTTAGATCTATGAAGGATGAATTGTCACCTTCAAAATCAAATTTTTCAGTGTAACATTCACTCCTTTGTATTATGGTTAAATGTTTCTTTCTAAATTGAAGTGTATTTTAATTTGTATCCATTACTACTAGTATACTTGTGCTACATCTAACATTAGATTTAACATTAAACATAACCTATTTTGTTTTGTGAAATTAATGTCAAGACAATAGATCTATTCAAGTAGTAAATCCCTCCCGTCTGACGCCAAAACATCTAATTAGCACCCGTAGAACTATGGGGTATACAGAGCAAAAGATGCTGTATTACCCAATAGCTCCGCAATCATAGCCGGACCGTCTCCCCTTTACAATGTGAGACACCCTACGGCCTCACTGGTCATCCACAGCACACGGCAGAAATCGCACCTGTCTGCCTGTAGCCCGTTGATACACCCATACAAGTAAGGGGTGTATGTATAGTGCAATAGATGCTATACTACCCCTTACAGCTGTCTGCTATCTTTTCCTGGAGATTTTTAAAATTGATGATAGAGGGCGCTCTTCTATGGAAGTTATGTGCTAAGGCAGGAGACATGGTTACCAAAAATCCGGCACCTATTATTGTTATAATTTTTTAATTCAAAAACTAAACTGTCACAAACCAAATATTCATGTCTGGCCTGAAATAAATCATGAGGACTTACTCATTAAAGTTGAAATGATTGCATGTTGTATTCAGAAATGCAATTTTGGCCAGTAATAAGAATCGCACACAGAGTCAAGGCACGACTCGTCGTGGAGTGCGTTGATACCAGTGCTTGAACTAGCGCGTAACCAAGCAAAAGTCGCCTGAAGGTTGTCCACCAAGATTTCACTGACAGGCGAATTATCGGTAAGTTGAAATTCAAATTTAAAACTCAAATTCAAAGTAACATTTAAAAAGACATTTTCCATTTGAAATGTGATAAATTACAGCTTTTGTACAGCACATAAATGTTTCATTGCACAAAATTCATGTCTTGCAGTAACATAGAATACGTCACTAATTGCACACCTACTATGTTTGTGGTCCTATATGGACCACATACGCCCAACACTGGAAAAAAGGAACAAAGTTTGCACTGTGTGAATTGAATGATTCTGTTCCGCCAAAATGGGACGAAATTTTGTTCAGGACACAGGGCAGAAATTTTACAAAAATTAAAAAATAAAAATGTTGAAGCGATGAGTCCTTCATTTTCAGGTCATTGGTAAACTATCCATTTGGAGCAATATTTCAGTATAATTTTGTTCAGAAAGGTGAATTTCAGAGCACATTCTTGTGCCACGACTGCATGAATACAATCACTCATTACATGTGTGACTAATTGTAGGTGTTTTTCTATGTGTTTCAAATAATAAGAAAATTAGTGTTTCTTTTTTCATGGATTTTAACAGTTCACCACCACAACTCAACCAATTAGTAGAGTTTCCTGTGCAATCACGCATGAACAAACTCTCATGCCACTATGACCGTAGTCAATACAAAGACTACACGAAATGTTACAGGTGGGACTGATGAAACAACAGCTAAGACATCTCCCGCGGAGTCGGGCAAAATTGTCACATTTTTTCATCACATAAGGCATATATCTTAATAATTCCGTCATATAAATATCGCTTCAACGAAATAATGATTCCATGCACTGAAATATACGGTATTTTCAATTTGAAATAGAGCAAACATTACCTTTCCTAACTGGTGTAGGAGCGTGAATCCCTCGTCCGGTCGCCATTTTTCGTTCGTCTTGTTTCACATTGTACAGATTTGATAATCCCAGTTAAGGATAAAATAGTTTTTGCCAATAACAAGCATTATAAGAAGTTATTGTAATAATAAATTTGATAAAATATTATTATCCAATGTTGTTTGGTGCTTTTTATTTAATTTTTATTGCTTAAAATGGATAATTTAGCTCAGTTCATTAAATTTAGATGAACTGAAGCAAATTGACAACTAGCCTTTGCGAATTCACGAAAAAAAAACAAAAGACAAAGATGGCTGTAACGCAAAGAAAGACCGTGGTGTGCAAGATTTCAGTTTTTTCGTAATCGGTGACGTCAGTATCATCAGCTTTGGCATAATGTGAAATCATGGTTGGCAGAGAATGTGTGCAAAAGAGGTATGCTTCTTTTCTCTACTATGGCTAATAGCGCTATTTGGGTGTTAGTGTGGTACAAATGTAGAGCTTGATCGTCGTGTGAACGTGAGCAACGTGCATGCGGTCTCTGTGGCAAAGGACCTTTTGTCACAACTCTCACAGCAATATCGAAACTAATTGACACATTTGCAGCGCAAACGACAGCACGTGATCCACCGGATAACGTAGAATCACGCAATTACCGGTACCTAAGAAAAATTGCTGGTATCATGAACCTTTACACCTTTCTGTCTGATCTCTGATCTCAAGAATAGTAGGGGAGGCAAGCAGATATACTCTAGATCTTAGTCTTTGTTTTAAGTGTGGGTGTGTGTGTGTACGTGGTGTCGAGGTGTGTGTGTGTGTGTGTGGTGTGTGTTGTGTGTGTGTGGTGTGTGTGGTGTGTGTGTGTGTGTGTTTTCTGAGGGGGGTTGGGCAAGTAACTCGATAAGGTCGCTAGTAAAGTAAGCTTGATGATTTGCGCTGATATGACGGTGTTTAATAGGAAATGCAATGGAATGAATTAGAACTAACGTTAATGTGTTTGAACGTGACTGAGCGAATTAGTGATGAGTGTGTGTGGTAACTCCAGTAAGGAGATATGGAGCTAAATATCTAATTTTCATAAATGATGGGCATTGACAACGTTATATGAATGCAGATAGCAAAATTAAATTATAATGCAAGACTGCCATTGTGAGAGGAATATTTTTTTTTTCGCCGAAAGATTTGACAGCGCCGCGTACCGCGTCCTTCATTACGGCACAGTGCGCGCACGGCATTGATATATGCCAAAGTTGAACCGCCTTCACGCTGATCTTGAAACATGTGCCAAATGTGGTCATGGTAATTTGGCTTGCAGTCATGATATATACGTAAAGATCCGTTTTTTAAACATTACGCTCATAGATGCACGTCACGGATGACTGATCAAATTGACAAGGATGTCATTCTGTATAAGAGGGAGACAATTTAGTAGAAGAACCATAAATATGAACGTAGAGCATGATCTACAAGAGGAGCTTTAACCGTACAATGAACTTGAATGATCATTCAAGCAATATAACGCCGGGGCCTTGGTTTGGCCATTAGAAACGAATTAGGGTGAGAAACAAGTCAACCGGCCAACCCGGACGCCGGGGAACGTAATTTGCTCGTTGCTGTCCGAAACGGGCCATTTTAGCTGTGACGTAAGAGAGCGGAGTTCTGTGGACTGTGGCGGCACGTTCGCGGGTAGGGAGTGAGCTCTATGCGTAGTTTTGGCATGGAGAGACAACCTTGAAAGCTTGTGTTTATTCTCCTTATGAATAAAAGATAGGGCCTTATATTCATCGATTTGGCAAATTTAAACGTCTCATTATTTCAAACGGTTAATGTTCTAGCGATGTTCTAGTACGAAATTCATTGTTTTGGGAGGAAAAAGGAGCTGAAAAGGGGGGAAGGACGCGACCTCGGACAAGGTGTTACTATAGCGGGCTATGTATTTATTGCGGCGTAGTGCTTGGAGGTCAGTGTTCCGAGTTCGGCCGGGCGAGTGTTTGTGCACTATTGACAGTTAGTCAGAGGAGATTCTTTCGTAGGTCTTTCGGCACGCATGGTAAGATGCAGGTGTGATAGTTAATGTAAGTGCATTACGAGATATCAGAATATAATAAGGAAAAATGAAGATCATCAGGGGGGCGCTGCCGTAGAACTTCGTAGTCATTTCCAGACGAGCTGGAATAATGAAGTTCTGTGACGGTTCTGCTGGGTTACGATTCATGCGCGAGTAATGCAGTTGGGGCGGTAATGAAGGGCTCTTAGGCAGGCTGGGAGTTAGCTGCTCGGGGGGGGGAGTGGCTGCTGCGAGCAATGAGCTCGCCACCAGGCGCTTGGCCAGGACGCGCGGGCCTAGGTTCTATACAGATCATAGCTGGCAGGATTTACAGTTACTTGCGGCGTTGGGCTATCAACAAGAGCCTAGAAAACAAAGAGTACTTAGGATCTAATTACACCGCAGTTTTGACTTAAGATGTCGTTTATGGTCAGAGCGAAATTAACTAGCCCTCGGAACTATGAGTTTACAAATAAGTAACGTTAAGTATTGTAGCATCGTCGGAACACAATGTTCTAAGTTCAGGGTTTGTCGGGTTTGTATTTCAAGCTATTTCCGATGAAGTGAGGGGTCCTATAAGCTGCTCGCGGGGGCGGCAGCGACGGGTGATTAAACGACAATTTTTCGGCAGATGTGTCCCATTACCGTGAAGCGATAATGACATAAATAATGACATCAGGAAAATTGATTTCTACCGAGCCGGGAAGAGGAGCAAAGTGTATGGTCAGCTACATTTAGCAATTAAAACAATATTAAGACCGTTGTGAAGAGTATGGAGCTAGACACACAAACTATATGAACTGTAAGATGCGTTATCGGCAGTCCTGTCACGTGAGCTGCGGTGTAGAGCGTATACCCGGAGTTGTGACGTCACAACCAAAAGAGGCCTTTCCAGTAGCGGTTTGGAGATACGAGAGGTCAAATTTAATCGACACATTATATATTGTTAGCATAAAACCCGAAAGCTAGACACACTTTCATGGCAATGTTAGACTGCATAAAATGTTTAGATAAGTCATTAAATTTAATAAAGTAAACTAAATTGTGTTGAAGTTTGAAATTTCCTAGTGATATGAAACTTTAAAGAAGCTTATCATGGCAGGCAGTCAAATCATGGAAATAGTGCATACATACAACAAGACATGCCGGTCAACGACATATGGACTGAGACCTGCTAGCATTTGATTTTCAATTAATGAGCGTCACAGGTATTGACGTCATCGGAGATTAAAATAAGCAAATATATCTAGGCATCAAAGCCCAATCTAACAGTAAACAAACATGAAAGTCGGATGGGTTAATTCCTAGAGAATTTATTGACTGATTTAAAAAATCGCATGTTAAGTTATGATCCGGCGCACGTCGCATTTTAACGGGTTTTCAAGTGCGTGCGCCCTTAAGTTATCAGGTCCGCTTGGTTTGGTTAAAGGTTTCCAAATGATGTACAGTAAATTCAGTCAAGTATTCATAAACATCAAAAAAACGGCGAAACTCGATCATCCTGAGAGTGCGAGTTGGCAATTTGTCAAGTTGTTGACGCGCCCTTGAACGCGTCGCGCGTGCGTGACGCGAGCAGGGACAGGGGCACGTGGCATGTGGGTCGCAGGAGTTGACGCTTTGACGACCGGACAAGTGGAATGTGCCAAATTTGGTTACGTTAATTGCGACTTGCAGTGTCATGAAGATATGTGGACATAAGCAGATTTGTGTCAATGACATGCGGGCACAGAGTGGACTGAGTCGAACATTGAATGATATGGTTCATTGTCGAGATACTGGTCATGAATACATGAGGTCGATGGGAAGAGTTGTCGAGCATGAGCGAGGACATGTCATTCGTTGGAGTATATTTGGGACGCAAAAGTGGGTCAGAAAGGAAAGAGGAAGAAGTGAAGATTCATGAGCGGAAAATCAAGGTGGTGATACCCAAACGTTACATGTTGGCGGATACACCAATGATTGTGGTTAGTATTTTTGAGGAAGACTTTGTCAGAAGTGACAGACTTGATCGTTTCTGATTTGTTGCCTGCGATCATTTGTTTTGCTTACGCCGTTGCCAATTTTTCGTACTGAGCAAGTGATACAGGCAGAGCCTCTAACAACAAGAGCATCGCCAGCATGTGTGGCCGCAGCTCATTCAGTTTCCAGAGAGAGATGCTTTGTCGTCATGTCAGGCAATCCCTCCATCTCAAAACAAGGGTGCCGTGTAAGTCTGTCCTTTAATCCTGTAGGTTTGCCTGTGACATTGCTAGGGATTGGGGGGGGGAGATGGCACAGTCGATTCAGGTGATTGTGTTGCACCGTGCATTACAGTCATTGTGTGCCACCATGCATGTGAAAGAAATAGAAAGGGCAAAGAAGAGTAGGGCGATGTACTTGCCGCATACCAGTCGAATAGAGGTATGCTATAATGAGGTAAAGGAAGGTATGTATTTTGTAAGCGACAGCGTTTGTTATTTAAGAGGGTTCGTGTTTCAAAGCTGGCTAATATCGTGTGGTTTGAGGGTAGTGTAGGGTCATAGCTTGTATCAAGGCTTTAATACTTGTTTAGGGTATTGCC